>NW_026469021.1:0-7500 GCF_026875155.1 Cherax quadricarinatus | reverse complement strand
TGTTATTCCTTTATCTGCATTTTGTGTGCTATTACACCATGATCACACTTGTCAAAAGCTTTTGCAAAGTCTGTCATAGTGGTCCAGTAGCTGGACAGGCAGGAGCGACCTGCTCATAACTAAACCCGTTTGCCCTGGTTGTGTAATTGAGGTATCTAGGTAGTTGGCTATCTTGCCTTCTTAGAACCCTCTCAAAGATTTTTATGATATGGGATGTTAGTGCTATCGTCATGTATTCTTTGCAATTGTTTACTGCCAACATTTTGAGTGGGGCTATGTTCTGTTGTTTTTAGCGTGTGTGGGATGACCCCTGTGTCCATGCTCCCTCACCATAGAATGCTGAAGGGACATGGTAGGGGCTTCTTTGCAATTCTTGATGAATACAAGTTCCATGAGTCTGGGCCTAGGGCAGAGTGCATGGCATGTCATTTATTGCCTTTTCAAAGTCTTGTGGATTTAGGATAATATCCAAAATTTTTGAGATGACAGAATTGGGGTTTCATTCATAAAGAATTCATTTGGATTGTCGACCTTAGTCTGGGCAGCGGCTCACTGAACATGAGTCATATTGGGACTTTAATGTCTCATGCATTTCTTGCTGTCATCTGTGTATGTCCCATCCCGCCTAAGCATATTTTTTGTGAAGGTAATAAGACAAAAAAAAATTTCTGATCAGTACTTACCGAGATACAGTGCCAAGAAGTTTGTCCAAAATGATGTGTGGCGGCAACATCGACGAATTCCACATATCGCGCATTACTTTATTTAGCGGTTTTTGAGTTTTTTCTTTTCTTTTCCATTTTTTTCTTTTCCTTCTAACATCGGGCCTGAGAACCAATACTATATATAATGTATTATATAAACTCACTGTATTGAACACAATAACCGCACTAAAGTTATTATCATATTATGTTTACCACTGTTGTTATTACAATAAACATGCACAAATCTGTATAATACAGTGGTCCCTGTTATCGTAATTAATCCGTTCCTGGAGCCGTTACTATAAACGAAATTTACGATTTACGAATCAATTTCCCCATAAGAAATAATGTAAATACAATTAATCCGTTCCTAACACCCAGAAGTATTAAAACAAAAAAATTTTTAACATGAAATATACATGTAGTACATAAACAATCACAATGGGAAATGATGAATGAAACATTAACAGCATAACACTTACCTTTGTTGGAGATTCTTCTTAGTGTATGGGAGACTGGAGGAGGAGAGAGAGTGGATTGTATATAGTTTGGAAGGGGAATCCCCTTCCATCAACACCTCAGGTACCATTTGCTTTTCTGGGGTTGCTTCTCTTCTCTGTTTCTTAATGCCACTAGGACCACCTTGAGAGTCACTGGAGTCCTGTCTCACAAAATAACTGTGGAGAGAGCTCTGTTTCTGGCGTCTCTTTAACACTTCCCTAAAATGGCCCAAGACTTTGTCACTGTACATGTTGCCAACCTGGCTTGCAACAACCTTGTTAGGGTGATGTTTCTCCATAAAGCTTTCCATCTTACCCCACATAGTAAAAATCTCTTTAATTTCTGAAGAAGCACCTTATTCCATCTCTTTCCTCTCTGCAGCAAGATTCTGAGCTGCGATGTGTTGCTCTTCCTGCTGAAGCTCTTGCAGCTCCTCAGTGGTGAGCTCTTCATTGTGGTCTTCCACCAATTCTTCCACATCCCCAAACTCACATCCAACCCCATGGAACTCTCCAGTGCCACAATTGATTTTACAACAGACTTAGGCTCATTAGGGTCAGTCCCAAATCCTTCAAAATCCCTCTTGTCGACACAATCTGGCCACAATTTTCTCCAGGCAGAGTTCAAAGTCCTGGTAGTCACTCCCTCCCAAGCCATACCTATAAGGGTTATGCAGTGGAGGATGCTGAAGTGTTCTCTCCAAAATTCCCTTAGGGTCAAGTGAGTGTCTGTGGTCACAGTTCAAGCACCTGTGAAACATTGCTTTTGTGTAGAGTTTTTTAAAGTTTGCAATAACCATGTGGTCCATGGGTTGGAGGAGAGGAGTGGTATTCGGGGGCAAGAACTTTACTGTGATGAACCCAAACTCCTCGAAAATTAGGTCATCCAAGTTTGGAGGATGAGCAGGTGCATTGTCCATTACTAGCACGCACTTGAGATCCAATTTCTTTTCCAGGAGATACTCCTTCACACTAGGGCCAACACTTCATTGAACCACTCGACGAAAATTTCCCTCGTGACCCTGCCTTACTATTAGATTTCCAAAACACACACAATTTACTCTTCATAACATTGTTTTTCCTGAACACTCTGGGATTTTCAGAATGGTACACTAGTAATGGCTTCACTTTGAAATCCCCACTAGCATTAGCACAGAACAATAGCGTCAGCCTGTCTTTCATAGGCTTGTGTCCTGGCATTGCCTTTTCCTCTTGTGTAATGAAGGTCCTCTTTAGCATTTTCTTCCAAAAGAGGCCTGTTTCGTCACAATTGAACACTTGTTCAGGTTTCAGTCCTTCAGCCTCTATGTACTCCTGGAATTCATGCACATATTTTTCAGCCGCCTTGTGGTCCGAACTGGCAGCCTCACCATGCCTTACCACACTGTGTATGCCAGTACGGTTCTTAAATCTCTCAAACCAGCCTTTGCTGGCCTTAAATTCACTCACTTCACCACTATTTGCAGGCAATTTCTTTACCAAATATACATGCAACTGCCTAGTCTTTTCACAAATAATCGAAGTCATAAGAGTATCTCCTGCTAATTGTTTCTCATTTATCCACACCAATAATAACTTCTCAACCTCTTCGAGTACTGGTGATCTCATTTTTGTCAGCATAGTTACTCCCTTTGCAACAATAGCATCCTTTATTTAATTTTTCTTGGCCATTATGGAACATAAGGTTGTGTAGGGTTTCTTATACATCCTGGACAGTTCGGCCACGCTTGTACCACTTTCATATTGTTCAATGATGGTTTTCTTAAATTCAATCGTATTTCTCACCTTCTTTACCACAGGCTTGGCACTAGAGCTTTCTTTGGAGCCATGGTAGCTTATTTAGTACTTGCAAGCACTAAAATAATTGGAATATTATGAAATATTTCGCTGGAGCACGTGAGGGGACCTTCGCTCACTGGTAAACAATGCCAGACTGGCTGCCGCCCCAGCTCACGCAGTGGGTACGCGTCCCGGACGAACTATGACTCGTGAGTCAACCTATGAAAAGCGAGTCCATGTTTATACGAAATAATACCCCTATGATTGGCGAATTTCACGATTGCCGGGAACTACGAAAACCGGGGGACCACTGTACTAATGTTCTTTCTTATATTTACATATTTACAATCACTGGACATGGTTTTAGAACTGCTGGAGCTTGTGGAACTCCTTGAAACAAGGCACCCATGCACAGAGGCACCTTACATCCTCACACATAAACCGAGTGTCTTTGCGTTTTTGTTGCCGTCGTTTTGTTTGTGCACAGACGATGCATCTCTTCTGAGCAAATTTCTTCTGAGTTCAATGAAGCTGTATTATGAAATGATCACCTTCCCTCCTCAAACGCTTGGGTATATCCTGAGGAATTCGAGGACCTTGTTGTATAGCAGGTGTTCTTACCTGGTACTTCATTATGAGTTGTCTGACAACAGACAAACAAAATTCACCATACGGTGGTCTGTTGCCAGTCTTTATTTGGTACATATTATATGCATTGAGCATTGAAATGTCCATGAGATGGAAGAAAAGTTTCATGTACCACTTGTAACTCTTACAAACACAATCAACAAAACCAATCTGCATGTCACATTTGTCAACCAAGCGCATGTTTTGTGTATAATCAATCACTGTCACTGGTTTTCGAATACGTTCTTTAGTCTCTCGATCAACTTTGCCACTGTTTTGCATTTCATTACAGTGAATGGTTTGTCAACAATGTGAAAATCTCTTTTGTCATGCCACCGTAATGCCATGATGTCATTGGCAGTAAACACCTGCACGTCATCCCCACGAGCACCTGCGTTGAGCCTGGGCATATGTTACGATTAGAACGCATTGTGCCAACATCTGTTTGTTACTCGCAAGAAATCACTGAGTAACGGGCTTGTGTACCAGTTATCGGTATATAATGTATGCCCCTTACCAAGATAAGGTGCCATCATGTTTCTCACTACGTACCTGAGTTTACCCAATAACATCTTGGTATCTTTCAATGTTTTACTTACCGTGTATACAGCAATATCCAACACCAGGCCATGTCACAGTCACAAAACAGTTTTATACCAAAGCGTTTCCTCTTGCTCGGTATTACTGCTTGAATGACAGTCTCCCTTTGAACAAAATCAAAGACTCGTCAATTAAAAGATTCTTGAATGGTTTAAAGTATATGCTGAACTTTTGTTTGAGATAATAAAAACATTTCTAATCTTGTAAAAACCTGTCACTTCTGTCACCTGGTTTTTGTCAGAGAAGTGCAAATACGAAAACAGTAAGATAAACCCTGTTCACTGGGATGATTTCACTGAAGACCGGGGGTAGGAATTAGCCGATCTGGGGAAACCAGAAATTGCTTTTATTATGCTTATAGACTGAGGCATAAGCATTTTTTGTTGAAAAAAGCAAATACATTTCTGCAACAGTCGTCTCTTTCCACTGTGTAGTCTTGACGTGGTGATTGTTCGTATTTGCCATGGTTTTTACTTAAAATACTTATTACTTTCCTTGACAATAGTTTCCATCAATGGCTGGTCAAAGAATAATTCAAAGAACTCCAGTTCATTGGCCGTGGTTTCCCAAAGGGGACAAGTAGGTAGAATTCCACTGTGAGAGTCATCAAAGTGGTGGGGCTTGGGGAACCAAAATTGGGATTTTGCTGCCAATCCCAGATACGGTTTGCTGGTGGATACTGGACATCATAGGCTGGTTGTGCGGGTGGTTGTGGTGGGCTGGTGGCTGACGCTCCGCTTTGTCCTTGAATGAGGAGTCAGCAGCGTGGGTCCCAGCCTGGGGGTCGTGAGTCATGCATGGCGGTACCACTACCATCACCACTACCCCCATCTATTGATGCCTGTGGTCTATCCATGCCAAGTGTAGCCACATTTATCCTCACTATCACTATCTAAACCCGGTGTAGGGCCACGGGATGTACTCGTTCCTTGGGGACAGCATGGGTACACTACCCGAGGCATGTGGGGGCGTAAAATACCGACGCTTCACTGGTGAATATGATTCCTCACTATCAAATACTCGAATGATCGTCAATCGCAATAAAATCACAATCCACGTCACTATCATCTTTATTACTGAAGTCAGAGGCCTGGCACGCGAAATATTAGTTTTCTCTTGCGTTGAGGTACAAATCACCGTGGCTGACAAGTGCCCCCACCAGAGGTAGAAGGTTTTAGGATCGTCAGGGTTTTTTGCACTATTATTGATATCCTGGTCATTCCTTTCGGTCACTAACTGATCAAAAGCCATAGAATTCATCTTCTGACTTGCGACGGGGCATGGTGAAACAAGGGTAACTGAGCCGGTGTTTTCCCCAATGCTATGCGGGCGCCTAGATTTTTTGTTTATGGCGCACATCCACCTGCAGACCCATTTCTCGCATGTAGGCCTATGAGCGCTTTCGTGATAATTTGACGGCGCTAGAATTTTGGCGTAGATCTATGGTTTGGACACTCAAAGTGAAGCCGTTTGATCTACGGGACTGACCCTGAAAGGGTTTTAAAACTGGATGTTGTTTTTCCCTTAGATTTGGCATAAGAGAAGAATTATTTTGTTTTTATTGTTTAATTTTTCCCTTTTTGGCTTTTTGTTTTTCCCGTGATTCTTGTCTCCTGTAAGATTCCTTCAGCTTAAGTGTGATACGTATTTGCAATTCCATTGACCAGTACCTCCCTTTATATTTTGGGTATATGCCCCTCTCAGCAGTCTATGACTCTTTGCCTTCGTCAGTATAGGGAGCTCTCTCTCTAGTTTACATCTTCTCTTTCTTTTTCTTAATGGGATTGTCTTGAGCAATCAAAGAACCAGAGTTCATTTTTAAAAAATGTTTGGACCCATGTGATTAGGATATTTTCCCACTTGTTTCATTTGGGGACATGGTTATTACCCCTTTGATGTTTTTTTATTAAAATTGAATTTTGTGAAAGACCTTCATAACTACACATTTTCTGGTCGGGAGCCCGGGGCATACTTTCGTACTTCTATTTTTTGGTTTTAGTGTATTGTTTTTGTTTCTGTTTATTACGTTTTGGGATATTGTTGTTAATATATATGACTCACGTTTTTCTTCTTGTGGTTTTTAAAAATTTTTGCTTTTTTAACCCGTAAAGGGGTCCAAACGTTAAACTTTTTTTAAAAACTTTGAAAGTATGTAAAAAAGTAATCTTTTTTTTTTTTTTTAAAACATTTGAAAATGTGAAAAAAATTTTTGATCTCTTTTTTTTTTTTTTTGCTATATTTGAAAATAGAAAAAAAAAAGTAACTACTTTTAGAGCACTACCATTAAACGTAGATCTGCTTGGACCGTTTACGGGGTTTAAGGGGAATTTGGGTAGGGGTGTAATAGTTTGTGTGGGTGTATTTTTTATTTTAGTTTTCCCCTGGGGTGACTCCGCTAAACATTGTTGAACTTCATTTTTGTGTTTTGCCCATTTTCTTTTTTTAACAGCTGGGACCTTCCTGGGATCAAGCACAGTCTGATCCCATGTATCATGAGGGGTTATTCATTCAATCCTTCGGAGTATTGGGGCTTTCAACCAGGTCTGTGGTAAAGGGTCTCTTCCCATATTTCTGATTGAACCTCCACATGGAATGAGGTAAACCTACATTGTGGTGGGCAGATTTTTGACTGATCGGCTTATGATAGGGTTTCCTATGAGAGGCTGACGGGAAAAAATTTAGAAAACTGGCGAATAAAAGGCATCTTAAAAAGGGTGGGCAATTTTTTATGGGAAAAAATTTAAACAGCATAAGAGGAAAAAAAGTCTCTAAGGGGAAAAAGTTATCCTTTGGGGGGCCACAAAAACATCTGTATTTTTCCCCTGTTTTTAATTATATAAATAACTTGGGTTGCTGGTTTTTTTTCTGTCTATAAAACCTAGAAAACGGATACTTCACCCTACTTACACTTTGGGCCCTTCACAGACACCAATGCATATATATATACATTCATCAGGTTTTTTTCCTTTTTTTTAAAAACTCTTGTTTTCTTTATTTCTTTTATACCATGGGGGGTGGAAAAGAATCTTTCCTCCGTAAGCCATGGTTGTATGAGGGGACTAAAATGGGGCCCAGAATGGGGGGGGGGAAAACCCTTCTCCTGTAAATTTTTAAAAAAAAGAAAAGAAAAATTTATAAAATGGGGTGCTTTAAAATTTCTGGGTTAGTGCGGAGACAAAAACAGATGATTGCTGATGTTAGAATGAAAAGAAGTTGGGGTGTCCCGGCCCTAACGAAACAACTGGGGGTAGGGGAGTTTTAGTGGGGGGAAAAAAATGGGAAAATTATAT
>NW_026469020.1:0-13105 GCF_026875155.1 Cherax quadricarinatus | reverse complement strand
AAGTTGAGTGATAGTCAAAAAACTCTGTCATTTTGTCTTGAGATTATTGTCTCAAGGATCTTACCAGTGATTGACAGGAGTGACACTGGTCTGTAGTTGCTGATTTCTGCTCTGTTCTTCTTTTTGTGAACAGGGACTACATTTGCCTCTTTCCATAGAGAGGGCCATTTACTCTTACTAGGCAGTGCTGAAAGATGGAGTAAGAGGTGCTGCTAGCTGGTCTGCACATTTCTCAGCAATCTTGGGGCTCAACTTGTCGGGGCCCCAACAGCCTTTTTCTTGGTCAAGCGATTTAAAGAAGGAAATGCACCTCCTCCTCCCTTATTGTCACAACTGACAGTTTTGACACAGTTCTTGCAGCTACCCAAAGGAGGGTCCTTGCTGGATCAGGAATTGCATTTTGGTAGCAAATTGTTCAGCAAAGAGGTCTGCCTTCTCTTGACTACTAGCAAGGTGGTCCCATCCTGTCGATTTAGAGGTGGAATGGTTCATCGGCAGAAAAACCTTGTCTGCCCCTTGCCCAGGGACCACCGGGTTTTTTGGAGCCTCCCCTACCTGATGCTAGCTTTCTTTTAGTGCCACCCCCCCATTAGCAATGGCCCCTTTTAAACATCACCCTATGTCTACAGGCTTGCCTGTCCCAAGTTCCTGTTATAGGTGGTAGGATGTCTCTTATACCTTTGCCATGCTTTGTACTTAGCAGTAGCAGCCTCTCTATAACGAAAGCCAAACCAAGGCTGATCCGTAGGCTTCATCACGTATTGCCGGTGAGGAATGTGTTCTTGTTGTAGATTAAGGATGTGTCCAGTGAAGGCTTTCACTTGCTTGTCAACATCCGCTTGGAGAAGAGCATTCCAATCAGTGGTGGCGAGCTCAGAGCGAAGGGCTGGCCAATTACCTCTTTCCCATAGCCAGGTTGTGCGTGTGGACTCCTCACCTCATTCTGTTGGGATCTTAAGTGTCGTAAAAACAGCCTTGTGGTCAGATGATCCAACATAGCCGAGGGGTTGACAAGTGACTATGCCTTTCCCCAGATCACTCACTACTGGGTCAAGGGAGGAGCCGGGAGATGCGAGTAGGGAAAGCAACAAAGTTTCTCATGTCAAACACTGCAAGAAGGTCATCAAAGTCCCTCTGTATAAGGTGCTGGTTGAGGTCACCAACATTACGTATTGTTGACAGTTGTGTTGTAGGAGAAGGGAGTCAATTTTTTCCCATTAGGAAGTTGATGGGATCTGCATGTTGCCTGAGGTCTGTACATTGCACATGCTAGTACAGAGGTACTAGTGTTTATGCAGAGCTTGAAGAACATCATTTCAAGATGTGTAGGAGTGGCAACATCAATGACTAGGCATGAACACTTTAGAGAAGCACACAGCAAAACCACCTCCTTGCCCTTCCCTGTCTTTCTCATTCATGAGGTGTAGCCAGCAATTCTTGAAAAATTTTCTGGAGCCCTGTCATCCAAAAATGTTTCAACAACGCTATCATGTCGGGACGTCGAGTGTTCACAAAACTGTGTGTGAGCTCCCCAAACATTAGTAATGAAACCTCAAAATGTTGGCTGACAGGATGCTGATAGATGGCTCCTCATGTTGATGTGGTCAGCTTGAGGTGGTGGGTGTGTAGGGCATGTAAGGTGCCTGCCCTTGAGAGAGGTAGGTACTGAGGCAGTGCAGGGATGTAGGTCTATGGTCTTGTATAAGGCACAATACCACCTGCTGGGGTGGGATAGGTGTAGTGCTCTCTCTCTCTCTCTTCTTCTCTCTCTTTTCTCTCTCTCTCTCTCTCTCTCTCTCTCTCTCTCTCTCTCTCCCCCCTCCCCCCTCCCTCTCTCCCCCCCTCTCTTTTCTCTCTCTCTCTCTCTCTCTCTCTCTCTCTCTCTTCTCTCTCTCTCTTTCTCTCTTTCTCTCTTTCTCTTTTCTCCTCTTTCTCTCTTTCTCTCTCTTTTTCTCTCTTTCTCTCTTTCTCTCTCTCTTTCTCTCTCTCTCTCTTTCTCTCTTTCTTTCTCTCTTTCTTTCTCCCCTCCCCCTCTCTCTCTCTCTCTCTCTCTCTCTCTCTTCTCTCTCTCTCTCTCCCCTCTCTCTCTCTCTCTCTCTCTCTCTCTCTCTCTTTTACACAGGGTTTGACAAGGTTAAGGATCCCTAGCTTTATTGACAAGCTATTTACAGGTTTAAAGGATTCCTAACTTTTTTGGCAAGCCTAAGAGCTGTTACCTACATCAGCTCATTTTGAAAGCATTTTTATTGTTATGAGACACACAAGTAGGGAACAGGATGAAGTTGGAGCTATCTTTTGGCAAGCATTTTCATTTGATAACTGACTTATCTCGTTGACATCATTATGCTGCACGAATGTGTTCCATACTCGAGTCATCCTGGGTATATAGGATCCTCAGATGGAGTGAAGTTCTGGAGAAGGGTACAGCCAGAGTGAAGTTGCTGCTTTCTGCCCGTCTTGTGGCATAAAAGCTGTTTCACGCTGTCCTCGAAGTGGATCCAAGTGTGGTACTGTGCCCAATATTTTGGCCTTGTACAAAAACAGTAAGGCCACCCACATCCCTCCTAGGGTGAAGGCTCTGCTGAAATGACAGATCTATCCAGGATGGGCCCAGGCGAGAGATGAGACGTCTTGCTCTGTTCTTACTCTGTCAAGCAGTCGCAGATGAGAGGGGGGGGCAGGAAAACCCAAGAAGTGGAGCATACTCAAGGTACGAGCGTACTTGTGCCCCGTACAGAATCTTGCAACCCCTACTGTAAAGTAGATGCGAGATACGGCGAGTGCTGTAAGCTTCCTGGCTGCCTTGTTTGCAAGATTTACAACATGGTTCTTCATGGTTAGTTTGGAGTCAAATTTCACCCCAAGGATATAAAACTTCTTCTCCAGGTGGCCAACACCCTCCCATTCATCCTTACTACTGCACCAGCATTACCATCATGGTGCCTAGAGCGATCATCATTTGCGTTTTCTCAGGTGCAAATGTTATTTTGCCATCTATTTCCCCAAGCTGATATAGCTCTCAGCTGGTGATTGATGTAGCTTAGAGCAGCTGGCATTTCTTCTCTTGGATAAGTGAATGTCAGTGTGCAGTAATCATCTGCCTCCCCACTGCTTATTACTCCCATCTAAAAAACTACTCTGGTTTTGATTAGCCATGCTTTGCCTCCATTTCTGTTCCCTCTATCTTTCCTGTTGATCTCCAGCTGGGAAGACTGCATCTATTATCTCTGAGTTTTGTCTCTGTGCGCGCTATAATGTCAGGGGTATGCCTGCAGTTTTCGCTTATTCCATCTTTGTTGTTATTCCATCTTATTTATATACCATACTTTGTTTTGTTTCTGTTACTGTGTTCCAGTTTTGGGGTTAGTGGAACAGTTGGGGGTTGGGGTTAAAGTTTGGGGGTGCACCCCCACTTACACTTAATCACCCTTCTCACATCTCCCCTACACACACACTCAGTAAACCTTAACATAACTGACTAATGGGGAAAAGGGGGTGTACTTATTGCAGATTTTGAGTTGAATCTGAATTGTGAAATTTTGTTCATGTGGTAGAGAGTGAGGACTCAGTTTGACATGTTCCTTGGTTCAGAAAACTACTGGACAATGAGAATATTGTAGCCTGTAAAATAATGAAGTTTATACTGGAAGTAAAAATGAAGGGGGTCAAAAGTACAGTAGTACAGTGGTACCTCAAGTTACAAACTTATTTTGTTCCAGAAGGCTGTTCGAGTGCCGATACCGAATGAATTTGTTCTCGCGAGGAATAATGAAAAATTTAGAGTAGTCTGTTTCAGGACCCCCCAGAAATACACTTAAAAAAGCACTTACAAAAATACATTTAAACATAATTTATTCGAGTTGGGAGCTTTTTCAAAACTCGAGGTACCACTGTACTTTACATGTGCAGTAAAGACAGCAGGGTACAATACATTTACTATAGTAATATAGAGCAAATTTATTCTTGTGGTGGAAGGATGTGTAAACTTCCATCATCAATAGTGGTGACTCAAATCAAATCAAAACTATTTCTTTGCTAACTGTTGATGGTTGAGCAGATGTTGATGGTTGAGGAGATATTGAAGATTGAAAAATGTTGATGGTTGAGCAGATGTTGATGGTTAAGCAGTGTTGATGGCTGAGCAAATGTTGATGGGTTAGCAGATGTTGATGGTTGAGCAGATGTTGATGGTTTGAGCGGATGTTGATGGTTGAGCAGATGTTGAGGTTAAGCAGATGTTGATGGCTGAGTTCTGAAAAAAATAGCTATGGTTTGGTCGGCTGGAACAATGGAATTGACCGAAATAGGGTCAAAGTCGGCAAATCGCCGATGCATATATATTGCCGAGATAGCTAACTTCGAGGGAGCGTAATTCCATGTTTTTCGATCAAGATTTCGTACTTATGGTGTCATTACCATCAGGAAAAGATTCTACTATCTTTTTCATCAGCAAAAATAATTTTTTTTTTTTTTCCAAAAATTTTGCAGCATGGAATGAGTTCCAGAAATGGGCTTGCGCAGTCAAAGGGTTAACCTATAAAATAGAAAACTCTGCTACATCTTCCTCATTTTCATCATGCTTTCTCTCCACTGGCTTGCTGCTGTGGATTTACAACCTTTCTGCACAATTTCTGAGTCAGTATAATGATGAATTTGAAATTTTGCTAGCCGAAATTAGTGCTGGATTACTGATGTAACCAGATACTGCTGGATTAGTGATGGCGACCTGTTTATGGTATATAATATCAATAAGTAGGTGAGTAAGTCACATGTGCAACAGTTTAGTAATTTTAGATAAAGATAGCAAACTGTTGTACATGTACCTTACTCATCTGTTGTTGGTATTTATATACCATTTACATAATTAAACATGCCACACTGCTTAAAAGATGACTGCTGCCAGAAGCTAGATAAGTTTAATATTACTGTTCTTAAAATTTTTACTGTACTCCATACAGTATATAGTTTTCAGAGGAGGGGTTATGTTGGAGATGTTTGGAACAAAAACTTTGATTCTCTCATGTTGCTTTATTTAGCACAATTTATTTTATTGTAATTGTATTTTTTATCAATATTGGTAGTCACTTCATAGGTGTGGCAAATCTAAAGGTAAGTGTAAAAAGGAGCACCTCAGTTTTAAATGAAAATTCTGTGGTAAAATTTAAAACTGTATACAGGTGGAAGCAATAAGATCACAGTACAGGTGTTTACAGTAATCACAGTATGCAAAACAACCACTATTTTTTTCACAGTCATTATTTTGCATACAGGTGGAAAATTACTGTAAATTTTAAATGTTTTTATTGGATACACTCGTACATGCAGTATTTTATTTTGTATAGAAAGATGCTGATTATATGCCTGCATTTTGTTGCTAAGTCATATTTCATTTTGGGATTTTCATTGGGGGTATGAATATTTTTGGAACTTAGTGTATATGATGGCAAAAATTGTTTAAATTATGACTTTTGTATCACATTTACTAATTTTGTCATCATATTTACATAATATAATGGCTAACAAAAAAATTAAAGTAAGTGAATAACTCAGTATTTATTATTTAATACTACACAAAATCTAATATGACGTATGATAAATTTTGTTTTAGATCCCCAAGCACTTGCGAAGCAGAAGAGTGGCATACCAGCACCAAACCGTATAAACCCCCCGCCTGCCCACCAGCGCAGACCCCACATAATTCCCCCACATAACCAGCACTTCGTGCTCCACCACTTGACTATCATCAAGTTCATCGTGTAGGGCCTGTGCATTTGTTTACATTTCCTGTGCCGGGTCACCAGCTCACACAATCCTCATCCACCACCAGCTCATCAGCAGGCCCCATCTCCAGCTTCATGTAGCTGCACCTGCAATGACTGTTCTGAAGTAAATGGCTACCAACACCCCCACCACCATCACCACCACCACCACACCATCATCACATTCCCCTTTGCTGCTAGATACCCAGAAGCGGTCCTCAATCATCATCCCCCACCAGCCAGAGCAGTTTGAGGGACAATCTCTTTGATCAAATAAATGAATTTAATGACATCATGCAAGGAGTCAGGAGGAGGGATGGGAGGTGTGGAATATCAGAGAGAGGTTGCACCATGGATACAACAGCAGCAGCAGCAGCAGGTAAGTTAATACCATTTTGAAAACTCTTAGGAAAGTTTAGTAAAAGAGATTAAGCTTTGATGTAGAGTGAGAAGAACAGATATACAGTTCTTCCTCCCTAAGCAGTGCATGCAGTGAAAGTTGACAAAAAATATTGGGAGTAGGGACTAGTAACTATTTCTTACTAAAAAGAAAAAAAAAGAAATAGTGAAAATTTGGGTTGTTTGAATGTACATGGGTGTAGTATGGGTTTAGCAAAAAAGAATTGATTACTAATGCTGTGAATGAAAAGAAGGTGGATTTCCTAGAACTAAGTGACACAAAGCTAAAAGAGTGGGAAAATTTCATGGGGAGAAGTAAATTTTGGGGTATCTGAGGAACTAGAACTAAAGAAAAGGTAGCAGTAAAATTAACAAACTATGGAGGGAAAAGGAGTATGAGTTATTAAGAATTATATGGACTAGAATAAGAGTTTGATTGTGGGAAATGGGTTATGTAAGTGTTTATGCACAAAGGTAAGAGATGCATGCAGAGGAGATAGAGATTTATGGTGTTAGGCAGATGTTCAGGGAGTTTCAAAGCAAGTTTAAAAAATATTTGTTGTGAGGGACCTAAATACTGAAGTGGGAGAAGCCCTTTGGAGTGCCAGGGGTAAATGGTAATTAAAGGGTCTTTTAAATTTAGTATGTTTTGAAAGAGGTTTGGTAAAAGGTAATTACTTATTGTATGGAAAAAAAGGGTAAATAAGGTTTTTTTTTTTTTTTTTTTATCAAACCGGGCATATCCTACTGAGGCAGGGTGACCTAAAAAGAAAAATGTAAGTTTTTTCTTGTTAAATTTAGTAATGTATATGGGAGAAGGGGTTACTAGCCCCTTGCTCCCTGATTTTAGTCACTCTTATAGCATACATGGTTTACAGACGAAGAATTCTGTTTCCAACTTCTCCACAGAGATAATAAGTAGTGATATATGTGTGTGGGTATATTTAAAAATGGATGCAATGACAACAGTTTGTTAGACTATGTATTAAATGAAAGGTTGATGGTTAAGTCTGGATGTGCATGTTTTTAGATGGGAGACAGATATATTAGATCAAATTTTTTAGTGGTAACTAAAGTGAGAGAGAAGATGGGGAACAAGAATATCATCGTGGGTAAGAGGGAGGTGAAAGTGAATAATTAGGGAGATGATAGTTTGGGTAAGATATAGGTAGCTGTTGGGAGGAGGATTGGCTAGAGAAAGTACAGGTAACGAAGGAGTTGAAGAGATATGGGATAGAGTTTAAAAGTGCAGTGTTAGAGTGTGCAGCAGAAGTTTGTGGGTATAGGAGGGTAGGTTTCAGGAGAGACGAGCAGCAAGTGGCAGAATGATGAGGTAATAAGAGGTGATAAGGGGAAAAAAAAAAAAATTAGTACACAAGATTTTTTACAATATTTAATGATTTACAGAGAGCAGAATATATGGAAAAAAAGAAAGGGTAAAAGGTGGTGAGGAGGTTTCAAAAAAAAAAAGCCAATGGCAGAATGGGTAAATCTTTATCAACAAATCTTATTTTAAGAAAAAAAAGTGAGATTAATAAGTTAAGAAGCCTAGTAAATAAATAGATTTAGCAGTTAAAAGCAAATTTGGGAAGATATTAGAGAGGGAGGCAGAGCCTTCAACATAGGGATGTGGGGGGGCCTTACTGTTATGTACAAGGCCAATTTTTGTCAAAAGTACCACACTTGGATCCACTTCGAGGACAGCGTGAAACAAGCTTTTTTGCCACAAGATGGCAGAGAAAGCAGCAACTTCACTCTGGCTGTACCCTTCTCCAGAAATCACTCCATCTGAGATAAATATATACCCAGGATGACTCGAGTATGGAACACTTTCGTACAGCATAATGATGTCAACGAGATAACGTCAGTTGATCAAATGAAAATGCTGGCCCACAGATGGCTCCAACTTTCATTCCTGTTCCTTGCTTGTTGTTCATAACAATAAAAATGCTTTCAAATGAGCTGATGTAGGTAACAGCTCTTAGCTTGTCAATAAAACTAGGGATCCTTAACCTTGTCAAACCCTGTGTAAAAAAAAAAAAAGAGAGAGAGAGAGAGAGAGAGAGAGGAGAGAGAGAGTGAGAGACAGACAGACAGACAGACACACACACACACAGATAGAGAGAGAGAGAGACAGACACACACACACACACACACACACGCACACAGACACACACAGACAGTCAGTCAGCAGACGTGGGTGCACAAGGCTCGAGAACCTTTAGTGTTTTTAAGGCGTGCAGTAATGCTAGCAGTAATGAGTGGTTTGTGACGTCAGTGAGCAATTAGCAGTAATCAATGGTAGTTTACGTCAGTGAACAATCCTACGAGTGCAAAGAAACAAAGCCTAATGTTTCTACCCTGGCTGGGAAAACGAATGTTTACCAAAAAATCATATATGGCTAACCCAAGCCAGGTACTAGGGAAATAAAATCACGTTGACTTTTTGGGTTATCCTAGGTTCCCCTACACATATGCTGTTATGTGTGATAATCTATATAGAGGATAATAACTTTTTTGTTTCAGGTTTATGGAGCTGGTCACAGACCGGGCTGCGGGGGCATTGACCCGGAACTCTCTCCAGGTAAACTCCAGGTAGTACGAGTGTATATCACAGTTAGCCCTGTGCACACTCTGTTTTCTCTAATATAAGCCCCAAGACAGGGATTTGGAGAAAGGTATTTGTTTTACCATATTCCTCTTCAAAGACTCTGTCGAACTGCTTTGGGATTATGCCAAATATTATTTATTCTGGAGTATTTAACATGTTTTTATGTTATTTATATTGTTTATTATGTCATATTGATCAAAATTTTGATAGGCAATAAGCTGTAGTGTTGATATTAGTGTAATAATAAAGCATATTCTCCTGTTCATGAGGACTGAGCTAAGGGCAACGACAGTGGCTTCAAAGCCCCCTTATCTTTAATGGATTAATGTACTGTGCAGGTGCTTTACAATGAGAAGCATTTTTTTATTCATTGGAACCATGGCTAGGGCTAAAAGTAAGCAGGTTAAACAATAAATGGAGAAAAGAAATTAGAATGACTTATGCAGCAAGTAGTGCCACCAAACAGTACCAGTAGGTTGGTGTGGCGACCCTGGAAAAATTTTAAATTATGCTAGCCAAATTAGTGCCGAATAACTGAAGAACCCAATAAATGATTGCCGGATTTGGGGATGGCAGACCTGTATTGGTATTGGGAAAAAAAATTGATATCCCATCCCTAAAAGAATTTGTATTGAAAGAATTAAGGGTAAAAATAGAAAGTTTGGATTGCAGAGGGACAAGAAACAATTTAGGAAGGGTGGTGGATTTTGAAAACCAATGTTTGCATTGAAGCATGTAAGTGAATAGTACTTAGATAAAGGTAAGGAAAACTCTTTTTGCATTTGTGGTTTCGAAAAGTGGATAGGGAAGCAATGTGGCAGATGTTGCAGATGTATGGAATAGGTGGTAGATTACCTAAGCAGTAAGGCGTAAGTGGATAGCCAGGCTCAAGATAGGGTATGCAGGAAATACTTGTTTTTTTGGGGATTTTCCTGAGGGTAGGGTAGGCTCTGCCCTAGCACCCCTGGCTTGTTTTATGGGCAATTTTACTAGGTTTACTTCAGTTAATGGGATGGCCGAACCCATTCCCAATAATTTTTTAGCTATTTTTATTGTCCAAGAAATAGGGTAAAACTTGGATATTATTTTTGTTTGTGATGGATTTAAAATGAAGGATAAGTGCCATATTGAATATGCCTGGGATGTGATTAATGAACAAAGGAAAGGTTGTTTTAATGGTTGGAAAGCCCACGGTGTTTATTTCAGACTCTGTTTTAAAAATGAAATCTTTGAAATTTTTTGTACAATTGCCAAATTGCCATCTTTCCTTTAACAGGATAGTTCTAATAAGTGAATGAGTGGTTTCTTTTGCTCAATCAATGGAAAGGGGAAAGGGATACTAGGAAGCATCTAAGAATTTGGTTGAATTGAGCATTGGAAAAATTTGGCTTAAAATAGGACTGAAAGTGGACAAAATTTTCTTATGCATAAATTGCACCTTAGACCATCAATTTTGCACCTGGGTAATTCTTTAAGTTTTTCCCTCAGACTGCATTTTTGGGGTCATTATTTTCAGAATAACATTCTTTACCATTTTTAATTAATTTTTTTTTTTTAAATCATGATACTGTCAGCACTTTTAATTTTGGAGGTCGAGGAAAAGTGAAAGTGTAAATGGTTTGTATTTTGCCTTTAAATTTTTCAGTAGTTTTTTTTTTCAAATTTAAATTAAAGATTTTTTTTCCTTTTTGCATTTGAAATGTATTTCTTTTTCAGAGTTCTTTTCTTACATTTGTATCTTCATTTTGGCATGTTTATTTCTTTGATTAGTCTCTAGTTTGGCCTGCTATCAATATTTGTTCAAAGTTTTTTTTTTTTTTTTCTTTTTTTTTTTCATAAATCTCCAGCACCTATTCTAAAGAAACTGTTAATTCCAAGTTCATAAATGTTACAGAACTCTGTGCGTACTTACTTCCATCTATTGTAATTATTATATTTTCATTTAGTTTCTTTAGAATATCTGTACTACCTTAAGCACTGAGTGTTCTTATAATCAGTCATTCCTGATTAAATTTTTTGTCCTCTCCAGGTTATATTTAACAACAATTGTTATTTCCAGTAGAACAATATCCCCTTTCCAAGTGGATTTAGACAGTTTTGTTGAAAATTTCTTCATTCATTCTAGTGAAAGCCATGTCATTATTTTATGGGTGTTGTTACTTTCTCTTACTCGTGTCATTCTGTTTATGTGCTGGGCGGATAAAAAAAAATCATTATGTTAAGGAACTTCGGTGGGCCATTTTATTACAGTTCATGCTTCATTGGTTGCCCAGTTTATTTCTTTGTACAGTGGTACCTCAAGTTCAAACAGCTCCCAACTTGAACAATTATGCAAGTGTATTTTTTTTAAGTGCTTTTTTAAGTGTATTTTTGGGGGTCTGAAACAGATTAATCTAATTTACATTATTCCTTATGAGAACAAATTTCATTTGGTTCGGCATTCGAACAGCTTCTGGAATGAATTAAGTTGTAACCGAGGTACCACTGTACGTATTTGAAATCTCTAATAACAATTACTTTCCTATTTTTTCAGTTACTTATCAGCAAGATTTCCTTGTATTGTGTAATCCCTCATTTACCTTGTCAAATTCTCTCTGTCTAAAAATTCTTTTTAAATTGCATACACTGGCTATCATAATTTAGTCTGGAGTTCTTTCTACAAACAAAAATTCCACATTATTTGGGTATTGATTTTATTTTAAAAGTATGTATTGTTTCCTTTATCAGTATTGCCAGTTCCTTTACCTCTTACCCACTGTCTCTTCTCCCACTAATTAGTATGCATCAAACAAACTTGTTTAAGGTGGGAGTTTTTCGGTTTAGTTTTAATAAAACAGACCCGTGACAGGGTTGTTTTACATAATTTTGTAGATTACACCAAGGAGAATACTTGTGCATATTATACGTACTCTTGCCAACCTCTCATTCTGTAATATATCTTGTTTTTGTTTTATGCAAGTTTCTTCATTCTCCATATCCTTCAAGGGATGGGCACCTTGATGCTGGTGAAGGGTTCCTGATTTAAGGAATTCAAGTTACCATCCCTTTCCTCAGATCAGCCTGATTACCTTCTGTTTCCTTGGCATTGTATGACCCCTACACAAGTAGCATACACCTTGAATGTGATCAAAATTAAGGGTGTGCCAAAGTATTGGTATCAGCTGATTTTAAGGGTATTGATATTGACATAAATTTGAATATTGATTCAGTGGGTATCAGCCTAAAAATGAGCATTGGTATCATCCCATCCTTAATAATAATTACTAGTGATGGGACGATTCCAAAATTTTCACCAATTCTTTTTTTTTAACATGCTGGCCTTTCTCCCACCAAGGCAGGGTAACCTGAAAAAGAAGCATTCACACTATCATCGTCTTGCCAGAGATACTCAGATACGACAGATTAGATGTCACCCTGAACAGCAAATATCCCAAACCCCTCCTTTAGAGTGCAGGCACTGTACCATCAGAATTAGGCAATACCTATCAATACTTTCTGCACACCACTAATAATTATATACTTTATTCAGTTAGGTAATGCATGTTCTCCTGTGTGCAGTTTTAGCTTTGCATATTTGTTATATTTTACCAGTTACTTCTGTCTTCAGTTCTATATAATGATGCTCTGAAGAATTCTTAGGTACACAGAGGTCAGCAGCAGCAACTGCAACTGCAGCCACAACTACAGCAACAACAGGAGCAACAACAAAACTATATCAATCCAGAAAATCACCAGCATTTAATTAATATTGTACCCAATCAAAATCAGCATCGGATTCCACAAAATCTGCAAGAACAACAGCCACAGGATCAGCCTAACACTGATCTTCAACAACCGGGTGAAAATCTGTTAGTTGAGCAGCACACTCCTCAGCACCATCAACGACAACAAATAGAAACACTTCTTGATAAGTTTCAGGAGTTTTGTGATATGCTATGATTCTTAGAAACCGATAGTTATTTCAAACATATGAATAAATATAAGAGACTTTGTAGTTGTAGTGCAGTATGTAGGTCATAAAGAGAAAGTGATTGTAAATAATGTGATATTTTACCATGAGCATGAGAACAAGCACTTGCCCGTATCACAACAACAAAAATTTGAAGAATTTCAGTTATTTGTACAAGTTTATTAGTGAGTAAAAAAAACAATTATGGTTACAATTTTCAGATATTTTTATTAATAATTATCCATTAATTTTAAGTATCAGTTTTTATTTGATATTTAATTGCATACAGAAAAGCTGTGTTTTAGCATGGTTCAATATCTTGTGTTTTAAGGAACTCGAGCTATAAAAAATTTGAGCCTTTGTTTTAAGCTGATAATAGATCAAATT
>NW_026469019.1:0-11692 GCF_026875155.1 Cherax quadricarinatus | reverse complement strand
ACACACACAATACACACACACAATACACACACACTACACACACATACACTACACAACACACACACACTACACACACACAAAACCACACACACACAACACACACACACACACACTACACACACACTACACACACACAATCACACACAAACAAACACACTACACATACACACACAAAACCCAAACACACTTTCATCTCTTCCTTTTCTCTTCTGTTACATTATAATCTCAATAGCTTCTTGGGCTGCAGATTTATAACTTCGTATATTCCATATTATCTTTGCTTTTTTCTAATTCTTTCTTCTCATTCATATCCCTCTTCCTCATTCCAGTTTCTTTCCCCATTTCCTCCACTAATAAAAATCTTTTCCGCATCTCCACTAACCTCTCCATTCTCTCCTTTCCCAACTCCTACTTTCCTTTCTCCCTCCTCCTTCTCCCTTCTCCTTCTCCCTCCTCCTTCTCCCTCCTCCTTCCCCCTCCTTTTCCCTCCCCCAGAATAAGGAAGAAATAAGTTTAAACTGTAATAAGTGTCACCTTGTGTAATGAGAATACCGTATTGAATTCCGATACACACAGGATCGGAAGGGCGTAGCTTCCTAATTAACAGGGGATATGTTGGAGGTCAGATTCCTTGCAGGAGGGGGTTTTGACCCCCCGCCAACACCGCAGGAGGGGGCTTTGACCCCCCAGCAACACCGCAGGAGGGGGCTTTGATCCCCAAAAACACCGCAGGAGGGGGCTTCGACCCCCACCAACACTACAGGAGGGGGCTTTGACCCCACCAACACCGCAGGAGGGGGCTTTGACCCCCACCAACACCGCAGGCGGGGGCTTTGACTCCCAAAAACATAGGAGGGGGCTTTAACCCCCACCAACACCGCAGGTGGGGAATTCGACCCCCACAAACACCGCAGGAGGGGGCTTTGACCCCCACGAACACCGCGGGAGGGGGTTTTGAAACCAACACCGCAGGAGGGGGCTTTGACCCCCACCAACACCCGCAGGAGGGGCTTTGACTCCCAAATACACCACAGGAAGGGAGCTTTGACCCCATCAACACCGCAGGATGGGGTTTTTATCCCCACTAACACCGCAGGAGGGGGCTTTGACCCCACCAACACTGCAAGAGGGGGCTTTGACTCCAAAAATACCGCAGGAGGGGGCTTTGACCCCACCAACACCGCAGAATTGGGCTTTGACCCCCACCAGCACTACAGGTGGGGGCTTTGACTCCCAAAAACACCACAGGAGGGGGAATTTGACCCCCACCAGCACTGCAGGTGGGGGCTTTGACCCACACCAACACCACAGGTGGGGGAAAGGAGGGAATATCCCCTTAACCCCACCACTCAGGGGGATATTCCCTATCTCAGACCACTTCTAGAATTACTATTACCACTACTACTGTAACTATTACCCCTGCTATTATTATTATTATTATTATTATTATTATTATTATTATTATTATTACTAATAGATGCTAAAAGTACAAATCATATCTCATGACAGTGACTGTAGAGGGAGTAACAGTATCTCTGGAGGGAGTAACAGTATCTCTGGAGGGAGTAACGTATCTCTGGGGGGGAGTAACAGTGTCTCTGGAGGGAGTAAAAAGTATCTCTGGAAGGGGGAGTAACAGTATCCTCTTGGAGGGAGTAACAGTATCTCTGGAGGGAGTAACAGTATCTCTGGAGGGAGTAACAGTATCTCTGTAGGGTTTAACAGACTCTCTGGAGGGAGTAGCAGTACCTCTGGAGGGAGTAGCAATACCTTTGGAGGGAGTAACAGTATCTCTGGAGGGAGTAACAGTATCTCTTGAGGGAGTAACAGTATCTCTGGAAGTAGTAACAGTATCTCTGGACGGAGTAACAGTATCTGTGGAGGGAGTAACAGCATATCTGAGGAGTAAAAATTATATCTTCTGGAGGGGGGTAAACAGTATCCTGGGGAGTTTAAAAGTACCCTCTGGATGGAGTAACAGTATCTCTGGAGAGAGTAACAGGATCTCTGGATGGAGTAACAGTATCTCTGGAGGGGGTAACAGTATCTCTTGAGGGAGTAACAGTATCTCTTGAGGGAGTAACAGTATCTCTGGAAGTAGTAACAGTATCTCTGGACGGAGTAACAGTATCTGTGGAGGGAGTAACAGCATATCTGGAGGGAGTAACAGTATCTCTGGAGGGAGTAACAGTATCTCTGGAGGGAGTAACAGTACCTCTGGATGGAGTAACAGTATCTCTGGAGAGAGTAACAGGATCTCTGGATGGAGTAACAGTATCTCTGGAGGGAGTAACAGTATCTGTGGAGGGAGTAACAGTATCTGTGGAGGGTGTAACAGTATATCTGGAGAGAGTAACAGTATCTCTGGAGGGAGTAACAGTATTTCTGGAGGGAGTAACAGTATTTCTGGAGGGAGTAACAGTATTTCTGGAGGGAGTAACAGTGTCCCTGGAGGGAGTAACAGTGTCTCTGGAGGGGGTAACAGTATCTCCAAGGGAGTTAAAAGTATTTCTGGAGGGAGTAACAGGGTCCCTGGAGGGAGTAACAGTGTCTCTGGAGGGAGTAACAGTATCTCTGGAGGGAGTAACAGTATATCTGGAGGGAGTAACAGTATCTCTGGAGGGAGTAACAGTGTCCCTGGAGGGAGTAACAGTGTCTCTGGAGGGAGTAACAGTATCTCTGGAGGGAGTAAACAGTATCTCTGGAGGGAGTAACAGTATCTCTAGAGGGAGTAACAGTATCTCTGGAGGGAGTAGCAGTATCTCTGAAGGGAGTAACAGTGTCTCTGGAGGGAGTAACAGTATCTCTGGAGGGAGTAACAGTATCTCTAGAGGGAGTAACAGTATCTCTAGAGGGAGTAACAGTGTCTCTGGAGGGAGCAGCAGTATCTCTGAAGGGAGTAACAGTGTCTCTGGAGGGAGTAACAGTATCTCTGGAGGGAGTAACAGTATCTCTAGAGGGAGTAACAGTATCTCTAGAGGGAGTAACAGTATCTCTGAAGGGAGTAACAGTATCTCTGAAGGGAGTAACAGTATCTCTGAAGGGAGTAACAGTATCTCTGGAGGGAGTAACAGTATCTCTGAAGGGAGTAACAGTATCTCTGAAGGGAGTAAAAGATCTCTGAAGGGGGTAACAGTATCTCTGAAGGGAGTAACAGTATCTCTGAAGGGAGTAGCAGTATCTCTGAAGGGAGTAACAGTATCTCTGGAGGGAGTAACAGTATCTCTGAAGGAGTAACAGTATCTCTGGAGGGGAGTAACAGGGACTCTAGAGGGAGTAACAGTATCTCTGGAGGGAGTAACAGTATCTCTGGAGGGAGTAACAGTATCTCTAGAGGGAGTAACAGTGTCTCTGGAGGGAGTAACAGTATCTCTGGAGGGAGTAACAGTATCTCTGGAGGGAGTAACAGTATCTCTGGAGGGAGTAACAGTATCTCTAGAGGGGAGTAACAGTGTCTCTGGAGGGAGGGAACAGTATCTCTGGAGGGAGTAACAGTATCTCTGGAGGGAGGTAACAGTATCTCTAGAGGAGTAAACAGTATCTCTGGGGGGAGTAACAGTATCTCTGGGGGGAAAGTAACATATCCTGGGGGGAAGAAAAACAGTATCTTGGGGGGAGTAACAGTATCTCTGGAGGGAGTAACAGTATCTCTGGAGGGACCCAACAGTTTTCTCGGGGGGAAAATTAAAACAGTATCTCTGGTTTGGGTAACCGATCTTTTGGGGGAAAAGTAACAATACTTTTGGAGGGATTTAAAACATACTCAAAGGGGGGAAAGTAAAGTATCTCTGGAGGGGAAACAGTATTTTTTGGGATGGAGTAAACAGTATTCTGTAGGGAGTAAAAAACTTCTCTGGGGGGAAAAGCAACATATTTTTGGGTTTGGGAGTAAAAAGTATCTCTGGGGGGAGTAAACGTATCTCGGGATGGAGAAACCCGTATTTTCTGGAGGAAGTAACAATATCTCTGGGGGGAGAAAACAGTATCTCTGGAGGGAGTAACAGTATCTCTGTGGGGGGAGTAACATATCTCTGGCGGGGGAAAAAACAGTATCCCGGGGGGGTAAAACAGTTCCCCTGGGGGGAAAACAGTTTTCTCTGGGGGGGAAAGAAAAAATTTTTCTCTGGAGGGAGTAACAGATCTCTGGAGGGGGGTAACATATCTCGGGAAAGGGATTTAAAACATATCTCTGGAGGGGGGGAAAACCCAGGGGGTAAACTCGGGGGGGGAAAGTAACAGTTTTCTCGGGAGGGAAAAAACCCATTCTCTGGGGGGATAAACAGTTTTCTCGGGGGGGAAGTAAAGAAAAGCCTCTGGGGGGGAGAAAACGTATCTCTGGGGGAGTAACATATCCTGGAGGGAGAAAACAGTATCCCCGGGGGGAAAAAAGGGAGGGAAACAGTATCTCTGGAGGGGAGTAAAAAACAGTATCTCGGAGGGAGTAACAGTATCTCTGGAGGGGAGTACCATATCTTTGGGGGGGAGTAAAGGGGAAAATTCTCGGGAGGGAGGTAAAACCAGTATCCGGGAGGGGGGTAACAGTATCTCTGGAGGGGTAGCCGCCCCCTTGGAGGGAGTAACGTATCTCGGGAGGGGGGTAAATTTATTTCGGGGGGAAGTAACAGTATCTCGGGAGGGATAAAGAAAATGTGGAAGGAGTAACGTTCTCGGGAGGGGGGAAAAAACGATGCGAAAATGAAAAATAAAGGGGAAACAGGGGGAAAGGGAGAGGTGAGGGGGGGGAAATACCTGGAGCCCTCCCTGGAGGGTATTCCAGGGAAAAACACCTCCGCGGGCAGGCCTCCTGGTGGATTCAGGGCCTAATCAAACAGGCTGTTACTACTGGCCGCACTTAGTCCAACGTACGAGCCACAGCCCGGCTAATCCGGAGCTGACTTTAGGTATCTGTCCAGCTCCCTCTTGAAGGCAGCCAGGGGTCTATTGGTAGTTCCCCTTATGGCTGGTGGGAGGCTGTTGAACAGTCTTGGGCCCCGGACACTTATGGTGTTTTCTCTTAGTGTACCAGTGACGTCCCTACTTTTAATTGGGGGCATTTTGCATCACCTGCCCAGTCTTTTACCTTCGTAGGGAGTGATTTCTGTGTGCAGATTTGGGACCATTCCTTCCAGGATTTTCCAAGTGTAGATTATGATATATCTCTCCCTCCTACGTTCCGACGAGTACAAGTCAAGTGCTTCCAAGCGTTCCCAGTAGTTAAGGTGCTTGACAGAATTTATACGTGCAGTAAAGGATCTCTGTACACTCTCTAGATCTGCAATTTCACCTGCTTTGTATGGAGATGTTAATGTACAGCAGTATTCCAGCCTAGAGAAAACAATTAATTTGAAAAGGATCATCATGGGCTTGGTATCTCTCGTTTTGAAAGTTCTCATTATCCATCCTATCATTTTCTTTGCAGTGGATCGTGGCACTGTTGTGATCCTTGAAAGTGAGATCCTCAGACATTACTACTCCCAGGTCCCTTACATTATTTTTTCCGCTCTATGTATGGCCGGAGTCAGTAGTATATCTCTGTTCTAGTTATTATCTCCTCCAGTTTTCCATAACGGAGTAGTTGGAATTTGTCCTCATTGAACATCATATTGTTTACCGTTGCCCACTGAAAACTTTGTTTATATCTTCTTGGAGGTTAACCTCGTCCTCAGCAGATGACAGCCTCATGCAGATCCTAGTATCATCCGCAAAGGATGATACGGTGCTGTGGTGTATATCTCTGTTTATGTCTGACATGAGGATAAGGAATAAGATGGGGGCGAGTACTGTGCCTTGTGGAACAGAGCTTTCACTATGGCAGCCTCCGATTTAACTCTGTTGACCACTACTCTTTGTGTTCGATTTGTTAGGAAGTTGAAGATCCATCTCCCCACTTTCCCAGTTATTTCTTTAGCACGTATTTTATGGGCTATTACGCCATGATCGCATTTGTCAAATGCTTTTGCAAAGTCTGTGTATATTACATTTGCATTCTGATTTTCTTCCAGTGCATCCAAGGCCATGTCACAGTGATCCAGTAGTTGTGAGAGGCAGGAGCGACCTGCCCTGAACCCATGTTGCCCTGGATTCTGCAGTTGTTGGGAATCCAAGTGGTTTGCAATCATGCAAACCACTGGTGGGACGTTAGAGCTATTGGTCTATAGTTTTTAGCTAATGCTTTGCTGCCACCTTTATGGAGTGGGGATATACCCCTTTTTAGGGACTGGAAATTCACCCATGTCTAAGCTCCTTCTCCATAGCATACTTAGGACACACGAAAGGGATTTCTTGCAGTTCCTAATGAATATAGGGATGCAGGGAAATATAAAGTGAGATAATGAATGATGAGAAGATTGAGATTTATTAATGAAACGATGATATGGGGATAGAAAAGTAGGGAGAGAGTTTTAAGAGGGAAGACAGGGAGATATGCAGATGGGAAGGTAGGGAGGGAAGGAGGCATTTAGGGAGTTTAATGCGACAGGAAGACATCCTCCTGGGCTGGTAGAAGTTAGCTAAGTTAGTTCACAGATCTTAAGTTGTGTAAGGGGCAGGGAGGGAAGGGAGAAGAGGGAGGGAAGAAAGGGAGGAGAGGTTGGGAATGAGTATAGGGAAGGAGGAAAGGGAGAAAATGTAGAGGAAAGTAGAGAGGAGATAAGAGAGGGGGAAGAAAGGAAGAAAAGCAAGAAGGGAGAAGAATTAAACAGAGGGTGGAAAGAGTTTGAGAAAGGAGAGAGAGGAAGGAGAGAAAATGTTGAGAAGAAAAAATACAGACTAAAGGGAATGAGAGAAATAAGTAAATAAGGGAGATAGGAGAAAGGGAAGAAAGTGAGGGAGAAAATGAAAAAGAATCGGAACAAATAAAGTGAGGGTGAGGGGAGAGTGATGATAGAGGGGAATTCATAATAATAATAATAATAATAATAATAATAATAATAATAATAACAAATTTCTACAAGTACATGTACAAGGTATACAAGTACATGTACAAGGTATACAAGTACATGTACAAGGTATACAAGTACATGTACAAGGTATACAAGTACATGTTTCAAGGTATACAAGTACATGTACAGGTATACAAGTACATGTACAAGGTATACAAGTACATGTACAAGGTATACAAGTACATGTACAAGGTATACAAGTACATGTACAAGGTATACAAGTACATGTACAAGGTATACAAGTACATGTACAAGGTATACAAGTACATGTACAAGGTGTACAAGTACATGTACAAGGTATACAAGTACATGTACAAGGTATACAAGTACATGTACAAGGTGTACAAGTACATGTACAAGGTATACAAGTACATGTAACGGTATACAAGTACATGTACAAGGTATACAAGTACATGTACAAGGTATACAAGTACATGTACAAGGTATACAAGTACATGTACAAGGTATACAAGTACATGTACAAGTTGTACAAGTACATGTACAAGGTATACAAGTACATGTACAAGGTATACAAGTATATGTACAAGATGTACAAGTACATGTACAAGGTGTACAAGGTATACAAGTACATGTACAAGGTATACCAATACATGTACAAGGTATACAAGTACATGTACAAGGTATACAAGTACATGTACAAGGTATACAACTACATGTACAAGGTATACAAGTACATGTACAAGGTATACAAGTACATGTAACGGTATACAAGTACATGTACAAGGTATACAAGTACATGTACAAGGTATACAAGTACATGTACAAGGTATACAAGTACATGTACAAGGTATACAAGTACATGTACAAGGTGTACAAGTACATGTACAAGGTATACAAGTACATGTACAAGGTTGTACAAGGTATACAAGTACATGTACAAGGTATACAAGTACATGTACAAGGTATACCAATACATGTACAAGGTATACAAGTACATGTACAAGGTATACAAGTACATGTACAAGGTATACAAGTACATGTACAAGGTATACAAGTACATGTACAAGGTATACAAGTACATGCACAAGGTATACAAGTACATGCACAAGGTATACAAGTACATGTACAAGGTATACAAATACAAGGTATACAAGTACATGCACAAGGTATACAAGTACATGTACAAGGTATACAAGTACATGCACAAGGTATACAAGTACATGTACAAGGTATACAAGTACATGCACAAGGTATACAAGTACATGTACAAGGTATACAAGTACAAGGTATACAAGTACATGCACAAGGTGTACAAGTACATGTACAAGGTATACAAGTACAAGGTATACAAGTACATGCACAAGGTATACCAGTACATGTACAAGGTATACAAGTACATGTACAAGGTATACAAGTACATGTACAAGGTATACAAGTACATGTACAAGGTATACAAGTACATGTACAAGGTATACAAGTACATGCACAAGGTATACAAGTACATGTACAAGGTGTACAAGTACATGTACAAGGTATACAAGTACATGTACAAGGTATACAAGTACATGTACAAGGTATACAAGTACATGTACAAGTTATACAAGTGCATGTACAAGGTATAACAAGTACATGTACAAGGTATACAAGTACATGTACAAGGTATACAAGTACATGTACAAGGTATACAAGTACATGTACAAGGTATACAAGTACATGTAACGGTATACAAGTACATGTACAAGGTATACAAGTACATGTACAAGGTATACAAGTACATGTACAAGGTATACAAGTACATGTACAAGGTATACAAGTACATGTACAAGGTGTACAAGTACATGTACAAGGTATACAAGTACATGTACAAGGTGTACAAGGTATACAAGTACATGTACAAGGTATACAAGTACATGTACAAGGTATACCAATACATGTACAAGGTATACAAGTACATGTACAAGGTATACAAGTACATGTACAAGGTATACAAGTACATGTACAAGGTATACAAGTACATGTACAAGGTATACAAGTACATGCACAAGGTATACAAGTACATGCACAAGGTATACAAGTACATGTACAAGGTATACAAATACAAGGTATACAAGTACATGCACAAGGTATACAAGTACATGTACAAGGTATACAAGTACATGCACAAGGTATACAAGTACATGTACAAGGTATACAAGTACATGCACAAGGTATACAAGTACATGTACAAGGTATACAAGTACAAGGTATACAAGTACATGCACAAGGTGTACAAGTACATGTACAAGGTATACAAGTACAAGGTATACAAGTACATGCACAAGGTATACAAGTACATGTACAAGGTATACAAGTACATGTACAAGGGATACAAACATGTACAAGGTATACAAGTACATGTACAAGGTATACAAGTACATGTACAAGGTATACAAGTACATGTACAAGGTATACAAGTACATGCACAAGGTATACAAGTACATGTACAAGGTGTACAAGTACATGTACAAGGTATACAAGTACATGTACAAGGTATACAAGTACATGTACAAGGTATACAAGTACATGTACAAGGTATACAAGTGCATGTACAAGGTATACAAGTACATGTACAAGGTATACAAGTACATGTACAAGGTATACAAGTACATGTACAAGGTATACAAGTACATGTACAAGGTATACAGACCATAGCTGACATCAGTGACATACTACTATATAGAAAGCCCCTGCGTATGTAGAGCATTTCGGAAAAATTGCCTCAATTTTGTTCCCCAGGATGCCACCCACACCATTCAACTAACACTCAGGTACCTATTTACTACTAGGTGACCATGGGCAGCAGGTGTCTTAAGGATACACATCCTGTTTCCATCCTGTACCGGGGATCCAACCACGGTCCTCAGTGTGTGAAGTGCTCTAGCAATAGAGTTACATAGAGCCTAGGAAATGCTATGCAATTAACTTTAATCCCAGGAAAGGTAGAGTAATCCTAGCGTCACTTTAAGTCGTTCCCAGTACTCTAAAACCTTTATTGGCTCTAAATGGGTCGTCAACGACCTCTATATCCCTCCTGCCCCTGAATGGGGTCGTCAACACTGAGCAATACTTCGAGCGAGAGGCCACAAGTTGATATGAAAATTGTCACCAGACCAACAGATATTTACCAACATCAAGGTGCCTTTACCACAGTAATATTTATATATCATTAGTGTAAATAATTAATAAACATAATAATAATAATAATAATAATAATAATAATAATAATAATAATAATAAATAATAATAATCTTTATTATCAATACAGAATAAACAGAATTTAGTTGCACAGCATGATGACAGTGTGAGGATCACCTCACCACTGACATGACCACCACTGACATGACCACTGACATGACCACCACTGACATGACCACTTCACCACTGACATGATCACTGACATGAACAGCTCACCACTAACATGAACATCTCACCACTGACATGAACATCTCACCACTGACATGAACATTTTACCACTGACATGAACACTGCACCACTGACATGAACACCTCACCACTGACGAACACCTCATTACCGACATGAACACCTCATTACCGACATGAACACCTCATCACCGACATGAACACCTCATCACTAACATGAACACCTCACCACTGACATGAATACCTCACCACTAACATGAACACCTCACCACTACCATGAACACCTCACCACTACCATGAACACCTCACCACTGATATGAACACTTCACCACTGACATGACCACTGCACCACTAACATGAACACCTCACCACTGACATGATCACTAGCTCCTCTGGCTCCCAGGCGGCTTAACATGATATATATATCAACACACAAGACAGTATTATCCTGCCTCTGACATGTCTTTCCCTCAACGTACACAAGAAACTAAGACAATCATCTCTCTTTTCCCCTCTTCTGCTTTCCTTCGCTTCCATTCCATTCAACCCAGAATTAATAGTTTCTAATTCTCCTTATTTTCCTTTACTCCTGTTCCATCTCAACTCTGTTACGGATGTTACTCCTTCACACTGCCATTCTTCCCATTCCAGCCCTAAGAATTTTTCTCTGTATTTCTCATCCTTCCATTTAAGCCAGGCAAAGCCACGGGAATTTATCCTTCCCAGATATATAACCTTTTCTCTTCCTCTGCTTACTTTCCAACCCACCTGTTCCATCCCTTTTTATCTCTACATCTCTCTTACCTCCTCTCCTAATTTCTTTATCTCTCATCTTTGTAGCATATCTCTAATAATTATTGCACTTCTCATTTTTACAGCATCCATCTTTCTCACTCCCCTAATTCCTTTATTTCTCCTTTCTCCAACATTTCTTACTCCCTCTCCTAATTCCTCTACTTTTCATTTTCCAGTATCCCTCCTTTCTTATTTCCTCCACTTCTCGTCCTTCCAGCATCCCTCTTACCTCCTCTCCTAATTTCTTAAAGTCACATTCTTCCAGCATCCCTCTTACCTCCTCTCCTAATTCCTTAAAGTCTCATTCCTCCAGCATTCCTCTTACCTCCTCCTCCTCCCCTTACTTCTCATTCTTCCAGCATCCCTCTTACCTCCTCTCCTAATTCCTTAAAGTCTCATTCCTCCAGCATTCCTCTTACCTCCTCCTCCTCCCCTTACTTCTCGTTCTTCCAGCATCCCTCTTACCTCCTCTAATTCCTTTACTTCTCATTCTTCCAGCATCCCTCTTACCTCCTCTAATTCCTTTACTTCTCATTCTTCCAGCATCTCTCTCACCTCCTCTCCTAATTCCTCCAC
>NW_026469018.1:0-13082 GCF_026875155.1 Cherax quadricarinatus | reverse complement strand
CAACATCTTGCTCCTGGGGGATTTCAACTTAAGGCACCTAAAATGGAGGAATATAGCAAATAATGTTGTTGCAGTAATAACACCAGGAGGCAGCTCTGACGAGAACTCATACACACGAGCTTTTAAATCTCTGCACAAAATTCAATTTAAACCAGCAAATAATAGAGCCTACTAGATTGGAGAATACACTAGACCTCATCTTCACTAACAATGATGATTTGATACGAAATGTCACCATATCAAAAACAATATACTCAGATCACAACATAATTGAGGTTCAGACATGTATGCGCGGAGCCCTAGACCGACATGATGAGATTAGTCACGAGGGAGTATTCACCAAATTCAACTTCAATAACAACAACACAAAGTGGGACCAAGTAAACCAAGTCCTAACCGATATAAGCTGGGAAGATAGACTAAGCAACACAGACCTCAACTTATGCCTAGAACAGATTAACTCGGTGGCACTCTATGTATGCACAAGGCTTATTCCTCTAAGAAAAAGGAGGAGTAGATGTAAAATAGAAAGAGACAGGCGCTCTCTTTACAGGCGACGGAAAAGAATAACTGAGTGGCTAAAAGAGGCCACTGGTCAGAGAAATAGCAAGCATCGAACTTAAGCTAAAGAAATCTTATAGGAGTCAGGAATTGCGGGAAGAACTAAAAGCCATAAATGAAATAGAAAGAAACCCAAAGTATTTCTTTTCCTATGCCAAATCAAAGTCGAGAACAACGTCCAGTATTGGGCCCTTACTTAAACAAGATGGGTCCTACACAGATGACAGCAAGGAAATGAGTGAGCTACTAAAGTCCCAATATGACTCAGTTTTTAGCAAGCCGCTAACCAGACTGAGAGTCGAAGATCAAAATGAATTTTTTATGAGAGAGCCACAGAATTTGGTTAACACAAGCCTATCTGATGTTATCCTGACGCCAAATGACTTCGAACAGGGGATAAATGTACTCTGATGAAGATTTAATTTCCTCGTGTTTACCATATCTGAGTAATTGAAATTTCTCATCGCTGAACTTCATATTGTTTTCTGTAGCCCACTGGAAGATTTGGTTGATGTCTGCCTTGAGCCTTGCAGTGACTGCAATGGAAGACACTGTCATGCAGATTCGGGTGTCATCAGCAAAGGAAGACATGCTGCTGTGGCTGGCATCCTTGTCTATGTCAGATATGAGGGAGAGAAACAAGATGGGAGGGAGTACTGTGCCTTGTGGAACAGAGCTTTTCACCATAACCGCCTCAGACTTTACTCTGTTGACTACTACTCTTTGTGTTCTGTTTGTGAGGAAATTATAGATCCATCTACCAACTTTTCCTGTTATTCCTTTAGCACGCATTTTGTGCACTATTACGCCTTGGTCACACTTGTCAAAGGCTTTTGCAAAGTCTGTATATATTACATCTGCATTCTTTTTGTCTTCTAGTGCATCTAGGACCTTGTCGTAGTGATCCAGTAGCTGAGACAGACTGGAGTGACCTGCTCTAAACCCATGTTGCTTTGGGTTGTGTAGCTGATGGGTATCTAGATGGGTGGCGATCTTGCTTCTTCGGACCCTTTCAAAGGTTTTTATGATATGGGATGTTAGTCCTATCGGTCTGTAGTTCTTTGCTATTGCTTTACTGCCCCATTTGTGGAGTGGGGCTATGTCTGTTGTTTTCAGTAACTGTGGGACGACCTCCGTGTCCATGCTCCCTCTCCATAGGATGATAAAAGCTCGTGATAGGGGCTTCTTGCAGTTCTTGATGAACACGGAGTTCCATGAGTCTGGCCCTGGGGCAGAGGGCATGGGCATGTCATTTATCGCCTGTTCGAAGTCATTTGGCGTCAGGATAATATCAGATAGGCTTGTGTTAACCAAATTCTGTAGCTCCCTCATAAAAAGTTCATTTTGATCTTCGACTCTCAATCTGGTTAGCAGCTTGCTAAAAACTGAGTCATATTGGGATTTGAGTAGCTCACTCATTTCCTTGCTGTCATCTGTGTAGGATCCATCTTGTTTAAGTAGGGGCCCAATACTGGATGTTGTTCTCGACTTTGATTTGGCATAAGAAAAGAAATACTTTTGGTTTCTTTCGATTTCATTTTAGGTGCCTCAAGTTGAAATCACACAGGAGCAAGATGTTGGGGGCAGGAGCTGGCAGATTTTCCAGACAGTGGTCAATTTTTGACAGCTATTGCTGGGATTGCTGGGACGTTGCATCTGGAGGCTTGTAGACTACCGCAATGACTAGGTTTTGGTTCTCGATCTTTACTGCTAAAACTTCCACTACATCATTTGAGGCATTAAGCAGTTCTGTGCAAACAAGTGACTCTGCAATGTACAGGCCAACCTTCCCCCCCTTTTGCCTGTTCACTCTGTCACATCTGTATAGGTTGTAACCTGGGATCCATATTTCGTTGTCCAAGTGATTCTTTATGTGGGTCTCTCTGAAAGCCGCAAACATTGAATTTGCCTCTACAAGCAGTCCACGGATGAAAGGTATTTTGTTGTGTTGCTGGCTTTAGACCCTGTATATTTGCAAAGAAGAATGTCATCGGACTGGTGGTATTGTTGGTACTGGGGGGACTTTATTTTCCTGCACTTGTATCTGTATCTGTTGGTTTGGAGTGGAGGCCATCGACTGATTCCACTCCAGAAATGACTGAATTTGGCGTACGATTTCCCACATCCCCTTCCATTTTTTTTCCTTCCTGGCTACCCAGGTTTTCCCATGGCCTGGATGTTTTGTATCTTTTTGTCCCCTTTAGATGGTGTGCCTGGCAATTTAAGTTATAGCACAGTCTTTCCTGTACCGAAGAGGGACACATTTCTGGGTGAAAAAGCTTACAAGAAGTTAGTTTGCATTTTCCTGTTGTCATATGGGGATGGCATTTTCTAGGGAGGTCATAATTGCCCGTCCCATCTGCTTTTCCAGATTTCCCATACCTGTTCAGTACATCCACACTTATTACTGTGCAATCTACATCTACAGCACCTTAAACTCCAATATCAACCTTGACCTAAAACGCTTTCTTGATAGTTGTGACAGAACCCACAGGCATAACACCAGACACAAACATCTCTACGACATTCCCCGTGTCCGACTAAACCTTTACAAAAATTCAATGTATGTCAAAGGCCCTAAAATCTGGAACACCCTACCTGAGAACTCTAGAACTGCAGACACATTCATCACCTTCGAAACTACCATTAGAAAACATCTTATCTCCCTGATATACCCCATCAACTAACTACACGAATACCACCTGGTGGTTCACACTTACACTCACTCACCCATTTGATCATAAACAGAAATATTAATCTCAATCTGTAAATAATGAATCCTATGATACTCCAATACTGAAACTATGTACTGTGCCAAAACAAAAGCATTCACATTGCTAAACTCACAAACTAGTATTTAGTCACTTAGCCATAATACCAACTTACCTCATAATTTGCAATATTTTAAAATAAAGAATTAAACTAAGTCTGCCCGAAATGCCTAGCCATGCTAGGTGTTCTAGTGGTACACTCTGTAATCCTTATTTAACTACATGTAAGCCACACAACAACCAAATTCTGTAAATTCAACATTGTAATCTTTGTAGAGAATAAACTTTGAATTGAATTTGAATTGAAAGTGCATAGTACGTGCACAGGCTTGGTTTCCATTTGCTTTGGGTTTCTGTGACTCTATTCCCTGTTGGTGCATATTTATCTGTCTTATTCCTATCCTCACTAGCACTAATAATGGTGCTCTCACCAGTTGTTTCTGGTAATATATTCTCACTATTCAATTCAATTCAAATTCAAAGTTTATTCTCTAAAGGATTACAATGCTGAGTTATTGGTTATTGTGTGGTTTACATGTAGTAAAATAGTGATTACAGAGTGTACCACTAGAACACCTAGCATGGCTAGGCATTTTGGGCAGTCTTAGTTTAATTCTTAATTTTAATATATTACAAATTATGAGGTAAGTTGGTATTATGGCTAAGTGACTAAATACTAGTTTGTGAGTTTAGCAATGTGAATGCTTTTGTTTTGGCACAGTACATAGTTTCAATATTGGAGTATCACAGGATTCATTATTTTGAGATTGAGATTAATATTTATGTTTATGGTCAAATGGGTGAGTGAGTGTAAGTGTGAACCACCAGGTGGTATTCGTGTAGTTAGTTGACAGGGTGTATCAGGGAGATAAGATGTTTTCTAATGGTAGTTTTAAAGGTGATGAATGTGTCTGCAGTTCTAGAGTTCTCAGGTAGGGTGCTCCAGATTTTAGGGCCTTTGACATACATTGAATTTTTGTAAAGGTTTAGTCGGACACGGGGAATGTCGTAGAGATGTTTGTGTCTGGTGTTATGCCTGTGGGTTCTGTCACAACTATCAAGAAAGCGTTTTAGGTCAAGGTTGATATTGGAGTTTAAGGTGCTGTAGATGTAGATTGCACAGTAGTAAGTGTGAATGTACTGAACAGGGAGTAAGTTTAGATCTATGAAGAGTGGGGGGGGTGTTGCCAGGGATGGGATCTAGAGATTATTCTTACTGCGGCTTTTTGTTGGGTTATTATTGGCTTTAGGTGTGTTGCTGCAGTTGATCCCCAAGCACAAATAGCATAGGTGAGGTATGGATAAATGAGTGGTATAGTGTGAGAAGGGCATTTTGCGGCACGTAGTATCGTATCATGGAGATGATCCCAACCGTTTTGGATACTTTTTTGGTTATGTGTTGGATATGGGTGCTGAAATTCAGGTTGTTGTCAAGGTATAGGCCTAGGAATTTGCCCTCATTATGTCTGGTAATTAGAGTGTTGTCGATCTTAATGTTAATTTGTGCATCTCCTGCTCTGCTACCAAACATAATGAAGTAGGTTTTGTCAGTGTTAAGGGTAAGTTTATTGGCTGTCATCCAAGTCGATATTTTGATCAGCTCCTCATTCACAATGGTGTTGAGGGTGGCAAGATTAGGGTGAGAGATGACATAAGTCGTGTCGTCAGCAAAGAGAAAGGGTTTCAGGTGTTGGGATACGTTTGGAAGATCATTGATGTATATGAGGAAGAGCAGGGGACCAAGGACACTTCCCTGCGGAACTCCAGTATCAAGTGGCCATGTTGTTGATGATGTGTCTTTAATGGTGACATACTGATACCTATTAGTAAAGTAAGATTTGAAATAAGCAAGCGCATGGCCTCTTATACCATAATGGTCAAGTTTGCCTTGGTCTACTGAGTCAAAAGCTTTTCTTAGGTTAATAAAAATTCCTAGTGGATATTCCTTATTTTCCAATGCTGTGTAAAGCAGATCTAGCATTTTTATGATTGCATCATTAGTGCTTTTATTTTTTCTGAATCCAAATTGGCAGGGGTTGAGTATGTTTTGTGCCGTTATAAATGAATATAGTCTCCTGTGCACGAGTTTCTCAAAGATTTTGGATAGCAATAGTAAGTTTGATATTGGCCTATAGTAGTTTAAGTCTGCAGGGTCACCACCTTTATGTATTGGTGTAACCCTTGCCAACTTGAGTAGTTTCAGGATGGTGCTAGTTTCTAGTGACTTATTAAAAAGTAATGAAATAGCATGCGAAAGGACATGGGCCGCTCGCTTGTACAGTAATGGTGGGACATGAGACAGATTCCCTGAGTTATTTTTAAGTGACTTTATAATCTCGGTGACTTCCGTGGGTTCAGTTCGTGCAAGATAGAAGGAATTTGGGAAATTCCCATTTAGGTAGTCCCCAGCATGGGCATTGGTACGTGGGATTTTATTGGCGAGATTAGATCCTATGGTTGAGAAAAAGTCGTTTATCTTGTTAGCTGTGTCAGTGGGATGGAGTGGTGTTTCATTAGGTTTAGTTAGGACAATATTCTTGGGTTTTTTCAGTATGTGGGTCCCTAGAATCTGAGAGTGTTTTCCAGGTCTTTTTTTATATCTCCTCTAGTGTCTGTGAATCTACTGGAGTAGTATAGTTGTTTGGCTTTCTTTATTACTTTGGTGAGAACTGATGAAAAGTGTTTAAGAATATCTTTGTGTATTAAGCCCTGTCTATATTGCTTTTCATATTGGTGTTTCTTGTCAATGGATTTCAGAATGGTGCTGATTAGCCATGGGCAACCAAGCCTTTTGTTTGTGATCTGTTTCGTTTTTATAGGACATTGTTTGTTGTATAGTCTAAGTAATTTGTTAAGAAAAATGTCTGTCCAGTCATCAATACCATTGGCCTTGGAGAATTCTGTAGGCCAGTCAACAGTCTCTAGGTCAGCTGTGAACTTCCTTATTGAGGCCTCGTCATGGAGTCTAAATGACACTTTTTTGTATTCAGGTGGTGGCTTACTAATGTTTGTCAGGAGGAAGGTAGGGTACTGGTCTGTAGTGCTATCTGTGATTATCCCTGATTTAAGGGGGGCTAGTATATTGGTCCATATGTGGTCTATTATGGTTGCACTTGTCTCAGTGAGCCTGCTTGGTTTAATTATTGTTGGTGTGAGAAGTGTGTTGTTCATATTGTTGATGAAATCATTTACAGGCTGATCATCTAGTAAGCCAAGGTTGATGTTGAAGTCTCCTGCTAAGAGAAGGTGGTGCTTATTCATTTGTCTGTTTGTTATTAGTGACTTTAATTTCTCACTGAAATTTGGGATGTTTGTGTGAGGTATCCGGTAAATGGCACCGATTGTTATAGGTATCTTAAGGTTTTTTACAGTAAAATTAGCAAAAATATATTCCCCATATTCATCACTAAAGCAAGTGGTGCTTATGCAAGATAATTGGTTAGAGTAATAGATTGCAATACCACCCCCAACTTGTTTCGGTCTGCAGTTGTGAATTGCTGCGTATCCTGGTAGAGGGTAGATATCTATTGTGTCCTGCTTAAGCCAGGTCTGAGTAAGAATAATGCAGGAGAAGGGTGTCTTTAGTGATTCAAGTAGTACCAGGAGGTCATCATAGTGTTTGATGTTGTAGTTAAGTACTGATAGACTTTTAGCATTGTTTAGGATAGTGGTGGCTTGTGATGATGGGTAATAAAGGCAGTTACTTTCCAATAGGTTTTGATTGGGTGTCATATTATGGAGGTTTAGATCAGGGTCAACGTGATCAATCATCTTCTAGGTTTAAATTATGGTTATTTATATCCTGAGTTGTGTGTTGAGTTCTAGTACTGATATCTGTAGTGGTGGGAAGTTTGGACAAGTATATAGCTAGAGTATTTTGGTCATATAGAGTATAGTCACTACTACACATAATGAAGTTGATGTTGTCTATGTGTTGTGGTGGAATGAGCTAAAGTACAACTAGGTATAAACTAGTAATATAAAAATACAAATTAAAAATAGAACAAGACTCTCACTTGTAATTGCACTAAGGTCTAATATAATGACTTTTGTGGAGTCTATGTTTTGAGCTAGAATGAGCTATAGTACACCTAGGTTTAATCTAATAATATAAAAATACAAATTAAAAATAGCACCAGTCTCTCACTAGTAATTGCACTGTGGTCTAATATAGTGAATTTGGTACTGACTATGTATTGAGCTAGAATGAGCTATAGTACAACTGAGTTTAATCTAATAATATAAAAAAGGCACAAGACTCTCAATTGTAATTGCACTAAGGTCTTAAATAAGTTGTTTACAAGAATTAGAGTATAACTAGATTTAAATTGACAGGATAAAATACACAAGTTAAGGTAGCAAAATAATAATAAAAAATGATAAAAATAAAAATGGCAATGACTTGGTTGTAATATGCTAGTAAGATGGTAGACAGAATAATATAAAAGTTGTAGTTGAAAATACTAGTTTAAAAAAGTATAGAATAAAAATGGTCAATAAAAGAAGTTTACAATAAGTGGAGTCCCCTTGTTTGCTATCTCCTCTGGTATTACTAGTTTATAATATTGGTTTTATCTTGTCCTTGACTACACTTGTTTCCCCACTACAGCTCCTGTCTCCCTCGAGGCCATTTATGTGCATTCCCTCATGCGTACATTTACCGACTACCTGAACAGCACCTCCATCCTCACCATTACTGTCTCCCAGGACAGCACCTCCAGCTTCACCATTTCTGTCACCCAGGACATCACTTCCAGCCTTACAATTTCTGACTACTTGGCCAGCACCAAGGGCGATACCATCCAGGCCAGACTTTTTATTTTCCCATCTGTTATAGAATGCTTCCAGGTTTTCTATGAAGGCTGCTTTGGTGTTATCCTCTTTTAATACCAATGTGATTTTAACCACAGATTTATCTTATTTGGGCATACCCAAAAACATTTCCCTGATTTAATACTGCTTGTAGATAGTTCTTGGATATCTGCACAAGGGGCATGGCACCAATTTTCACAAAAATGGCAAGCAGTCCATGCAGAAGCCCATTTGTTAGATTGACTGCAGATTACACAGTTTCATGATGAGATTTGAATGGTTGATTTACTATAGTTCTACTAGTAACCCCTTGAATATTCTACGAATAATCTCCTTAAAGTGAAGATCTAGCTATTTGTATTTCTATTTCTAACTGTACTTGTATATTAGGACAGCTTATTGGTGTACGTTCCTGTTTTATATTTATTGTTTGTGTTTGATAAGGGTGCCTAAAACCCCGTCTGTTTACAGACTGCTTTATTGCCCAATGAATCCGTTTGAAACCTGTCGAGGGTTCAGACCAGTGAAGGGTTCGGAACCAGTTGGATCTGATCAGTGGGTCACTTATTTAAAATATATCTGGTCGGTGATTTTGGCTAACACATGAAGGAACTACTGGAAATTATTTAACCGAGTAATATGTGATTAGATTGATACAAAAGTATAACTTGCATGTTGAAGAACCGGTGATTGCTGGAAGCTCCTACAGTGACGAACGGTCGAGACCTTTATGTACAGCCTGGTGGATTATCGATCACTGTATCTAGCTTTTCTAGGTTTTTTTCCGTCTCCACCACAACAAATGCTATATTAACACTATAGTTGATTGGTGAAATTATTGGAGGAAAGACACTTTTTCTGGAGTGATATTTGCTTTTCGTTGTGTATATTGTGACCGCTGGTAACTACAGGTTATATGAATTTCACTGTATACATCTGGTATTTCAAGAAAGGAAAAAAACTAATGAAAGTCACTCCATTCCACTAAGTACCATTATATTACTGGTTAGTTGTTACTGTGAAAATTTGTCTGGACTGCCTCCATGTGAATTGTCTACCCTGCAAGCTCTGTTGACACCGAGCCCTGAGGTCGGTACCTCAGTCTCACAAGTGGCTTATAGGATTTTCATAAATGATTGATGTTGGAAGAAATCTCGCCTGCATGCACATATAAAGGTCTAACTTACTTGGTGATGGAGAATCTATTCTGGTTTTCTACCTCCCTAAGCTTTAGCCCCATGGACTTTCCCTCAAAACCACGTGCAACCGGGAGCCTTAATTCCTGCAGTATTCAATCGTTATTAATGACCTGCCTGCACCTCAGAAACTCCTGTTTCCAAGGGGGTGAATCCCCTAGACTACTATGCAGAAAGTGACACTAGCTTCTAGGGTGACAATAGATGCTGGTACGTACTGGTCATGAACTGCCAGCTGCAAAAAGGGCCCACAGCACGATTCACCTGCAATTTTCCCCAGACACTGGCCAGGATCCTAAGAAAAAGTGGAGGTCTTGTCTTACTGTATGGGCCTGATGGAGGAGGTCATCTACGGTACATCGAGGTGCCTCCACCAGATTTCTCCAGGTCTAGTATATGAAGACACGTGGGGGCGCCGCCTGCTGATCACGGCACTTGCTCAGACGGTGTCTAGTCTTAGAAGAAAGGGTACTGCGGTCTCAGACCCATGCCCCAGTATTCAAACTTGGGCTGCCAGTTCTCCCTGGCTAACATAGCCTAGTGTTTGCCTACATTATCAGCCTATTTACTACCTATGTTAAGGTCTTAGGTCTACATTAATAATATCTACAGTTGCCTCAATAGTTCTAATATTAGTGTACTAACAGTATAAACTACCTACTTCTTCCCTGAAGGGTAAATCTATCAATTAAGAAGTACCTTCGAACCACCTTCGACAACCCAGGTGTGTGTGTGTGTGTGTTTTGGTTGGGTGTAAGGGCCACCCAATCCAGCCGTTCCATACACGGCGATGTTGGGATCTTTGTATGCTGTATCTGTCCTGTGGAACTTTAGGGACCGAATAAATTTCCACAGCTACTACAACACTGCATTCTCCTATTCACTGGTATCACTAGATTATATCGAGGTACACTAGCAGGCCAGGAAGATTGTTAAAACAGCTGACCTGTGTTGTATGTTTCTGGCGACTTCTGGCACCTGCCTCTTTAGGCCTATCACTTTAGTTTCAATTACACCTGTTTTAAATGACACTTTAGCATTTATTATCTATATACTAGGGTGCCACTGTAATATACACTATAACACTATGTATGCACAATATAGAACATTAAAATGGTATAAAATACCGACAGGTTGTTTGGTAAGACACATATGCAACAGTTAGGTATCTTTATTTCGAAACGTTTCGCCTACACAGTAGGCTTCTTCAGTCGAGTACAGAAAAGTTGATAGAAGCAGAAGATACTTGAAGACGATGTAATCAGTCCATCACCCTTAAAGTTTTGAGGTGGTCAGTCCCTAAGTCTGGAGAAGAGCATTGTTCCATAGTATGAAACACAACGAGGCAGGGCGGGCACGGCAGACACGGCCAACATGATTATATACACCTGGAAAATCTTAGAGAGACTAGTACCAAACTTGCACACGAAAATCACTCCCTACGAAAGCAAAAGACTCGGCAGACGATGCAACATCCCCCCAATGAAAAGCAGGGGTGTCACTAGCACGTTAAGAGACAACACAATAAGTGTCAGGGGCCCAAGACTGTTTAACTGCCTCCCAGCTTACATAAGGGGGATTACCAATAGACCCCTGGCTGCTTCAAGCAGGCACTGGACAAGCACCTAAAGTCAGTACCTGACCAGCAGGGCTAAGGTTCGTACGTTGGATTGCGTGCAGCCAGCAGTAAGAGCCTGGTTGATCAGGCCCTGATCCACCATGAGACCTGGTCACAGACCGGGCCGCGGGGGCGTTGACCCTCGGAACTCTCTACAGGTAATCTCCAGATAACTCTAAGTGCTATCAGCCTGTCTTTGTATTAGTGACAAAGTCTCGTTACAACAGGTCCAAGTGGTGGGACCTCAAAGCCTGTATATTGTTACATATTCTGGAATAGTCCCATCGTGCAACTGGATCTGGCGAACTTCACCTCTCTGTCGAGGAGAACGACTATTTGAGTATCTTTGTTTTATCAGTAGAGATTATCAACTCCAGGCTGATAATCTCTACTGGTACATGGTTAAGAATGCTTTGGGTGTTCATGAATCATTATATCATCACCAAAGTCAACCATATAATGATCGAGCTGGCTAGGCATAGCATTAAGTAAAGCATTTATTAAAATACTGAATAAGATGGGACTGAGCACACTTGTCTGTGGAGTTCCTAACTCAAATTCTTTAGTTATACTTCTTTGCCCGTGGAACAACACAAAAAGACTTTTTTGTCGGACAGTTAGCATTTAATCCAGTGGAGAAACCATCCTCCTACATCTACAATAGCTGTAGGAAGATGGCTACATCAAAATCAGATTTAAAGTCAAGATTTAAGGTCGGTTGGCTACTTCAAAAGCAGATTTAAGGTCAAGGAAGGTAGTGTACAGGGTGAGAAGAGTGCAATTCCTTTGTCTGCTCCCGTCTGTGGCTCCTTTTTCACTCTGCATGATTAGAGTGAATTTAGATCATGCCTGCAACTATAAGGTCCTGCTCCTCCATGTTGATGACGCAAACCAGGGAGAATTGTCGGAACTAGGGACCAGCCAAATTTGCTAACATGGGTGTGGATGTGTCTTTCTGGCATGAATCGGTGACAACACTCTTCTGTTCTCTTTGGTGAGCTTGTCCTTATCTATTTCGCCAGCCTGGCACTTTACAGGAGGGGCACCTGGTCAGTTAGTTAGTTTAATATGTTTATTATGCACCCCATACCCATCCCGTGGGCGGTCTCAAAAGAATACAGAAGTACATAATGGCTCCAGGGACTGGACCCCAAAGTTTTGATAGCTGAGCAAGTTACAAAGGTAATGAACTCCAGGTAGATCTGGTCACAATCATGACAAGTTACAAAGGAATTTACAGATTACAGAGGTACATAATGGGTCCATGGACTGGGCCCACAAAGTTTTGATAGCTGAATTAGGTACAAAGGCAATGAACTCACAAGTTACAAAGGTGATGAATCCTGTAAGTAAAGTTACTTACGTTTATACATGGCTACAATCATGAACAAATTATAGAGTTAGTTTAGTTTCGTTTAATATCTTTATTATGCACCCCATACCCATCCTGTTGGCGGTAGTCAAAGATTACAAAGGAACATAATGGGTCCAGGGACTGGATCCCAAAGTTATGATATCTGAACTAGTTACAAAGGTAATGAACTCCATGTAGATCTGGTCACAATCATGGCAAGTTACAAAGGTAATGAATCAGCCTCACTCCTATACATGGTTACAGTCATGAACAAATTACAAAGTAATGAGCCACTGATACGGCCACATCTGGTCACAATGAACAAATTATAGAGTAATGAGCAATTCATACGTCCACACCCGATCACAACTATGAGTTATTGGTGCAAATATTAACACACACACACGCACGCCACACACACACACACACACACACACACACACACACACACACACACACACACACACACACACGCACACACACGCACCACACACACACACACACACACACACACACACACACACACACACACACACACACACACACACCTAGCCAAGCATGTAAAGAAACTAGAGAAAGTGCAAAGGTTTGCAACAAGACTAGTCCCAGAGCTAAGAGGTATGTCCTATGAGGAGAGGTTAAGGGAAATCAACCTGACGACACTGGAGGACAGGAGAGATAGGGGGGACATGATAACGACTTACAAAATACTGAGAGGAATTGACAAGGTGGACAAAGACAGGATGTTCCAGAGACTGGACACAGTAACA
>NW_026469017.1:0-10806 GCF_026875155.1 Cherax quadricarinatus | reverse complement strand
AGGAAGGTTCCTTGATGCTGGTTAGGTCTAGCTCTAGGTCCTCTCAAGGAAGGTTCTTGATGCTGGTTAGGTTCTAGCTCTAGGGTCCTCTCAAGGAAGCTTCCTTGATGCTGGTTAGGCTCTAGCTCTAGGGTCAACTAAAGAAGGTTCCTTCTTGCTGGTTAGGCTCAAGCTCAGGGTCCCCTCTAGAAAGGTCCTTGGTGAAGGTAGGATCTAGCACTAGGGTCCCTCATCAAGAAGCTTCCATGATGAAGGCTAGGCTCTAGCTCTAGGTCCACTCAAGGTGCTTGATGATGGTTAGGCTCATAGCTCTTGGGTCCCAAGGAAGGTTCCTTGATGTTGGATATGCTCTACTCTTGGGTCTTCTTAAGAAAGGATCCTAGATGATATGCTCTAGCTCTATGTCCACAGGAAGGTTCCTTGATGATGGTTAGGTTCTAGTTTTTAGGATCTTCTCAAGGAAGGTTCCTTGATGAATGGTCTTATCCCCTCTAGCTCAAGGGTCTTCTCAATGAAGCCTTCCTTGATGGTGCATAGGTTCTAACTCTAGGGTCCTTCTCAAGGAGTTCCTTATTATAGTTAGGCTCTAGATCTGGGGTCCCTAAAGGAAGGTTCCCTGAAGATGGTTTGCTCTCGCACTAGTGTCCACTCAAGAAGCTTCCTTATGGTGGTAGGTTCAAGCTCATGGGTCTTCCGAGGAAGGTTCCTTGATGCTGGTTAGGTTCTAGCTCTAGGGTCCTCTCAAGGAATGTTTCCATGATGCTGGTTAGCTCTAGCTCTAGGTCCTCTCAAGAAAGGTAGCTGATGATGTTAGTTCTAGCTCTAGTGTCCTTTCAAGGATGCTTCCTATTTTGGTTAGTTCTTGCTCCTAGGATCCTCTGAAGAGATTCCTTGATGCTGATTATGTTTTTTCCAGCTCTAGGGTTCTCTCAAGAAGTTCCTTGATGTCTCCTTAGCTTCAAGCTCTAAAAATGGTCCCCTCAAAGAAGGTTCCTTGATGCTGCTTAGGCTTCGTAGCTCTAGGGTCGTCTCCAAAGAAGGTCCATGATTCTCGTTAGGTTCTAGCACTAGGTCCTCTCAAGGAGGTTCCTTGATGATGGTAGGTTTCTAGCTCCGTGGCGTCTGAAGAAGGTTCCTTGATGCTGGTTAGGTTCTGGCTCTAGGGTCCTCTGTAGGAAGGTTCCTTGATGCTGGAAAGGTTTCTAGCTTAGGGTCGTCTTAAAGAAGGTACCTTGCTGAGGTTAGGTTTCTAGCTCTTAGGTCCTCTCTAGCTAGGTTTCCCTTGATGCTGTTAGGCTCAGATCATGGGTCGTCCCCTCAAGGTTCGCTGATGCTCGTAAGGCTTAGCTCTCGGGTCCTCTCAAGGAAGGTTCTGATGCTGGGTTGGGCTCTGCTCTAGGTCCTCTCAAGGGATGGCTCCTTGGCAATGGTTTGGCTCTAGCTCTAGGGTCCTCTCCAGGATGATTCCATGATGATGGTTAGGTTCTAGCTCTAGGGTCCTCTCAAGGAAGGCTCCTTGATGATGGTTAGGTTCTAGCTCTTGGGTTCTCTCCAGGAAGGTTCCTTGATGCTTGTTAGGTTCTAGCTCTATGGCCCTCTCAAGAAAGGTTCCTTGATGCTGCTTAGGTTCTAGCTCTAGGGTCCTCTCAAGAAAGGTTGCTTGATGATGGTTAGGTTCTAGCTCTAGGGTCACGTCAAGGAAGGTTCTTTGATGCTGGTTAGGCTCTAGCTGAAGGGTCGTCTCAAAGAAGGTTCCTTGATCCCAGTTAGGCTCTAGCTCTAGGGTCCTCTCAAGGATGGTTCCATGACGATGGCTAAGTTCTAGCTTTAGGGTCCTCTCAAAGGAGGTTCCTTGATGCTGGTTAGATTCTAGCTCTTGGGTCCTCTCAAGGAAGGTTCCTTGATGATGCTTACGCTCTAGCTCTAGGGTCCTCTCAATGAAGTTTCCTTGATGATGATGGTTAGGCTCTAGCTCTAGGGTCATCTAAAGGAAGGTTCCTTCATGCTGGTTAGGCTCTAGCTCTAGGGCCCTCTCAAGGAAGGTTCGTTGGTGATGGTTAGGATCTAGCTCTAGGGTCTTCTCAAGGAAGGTGCCTTGATGATGGTTAGGGTCTAGCTCTAGGGTCCTCAAGGAAGGTTGCTTGATGATGGTCAGGCTCTAGCTCTAAGGTCCTCTCAAGGAAGGTTCTTTGATGATAGTCATGCTCTAGCTCTAGGGTCCTCTCAATGAAGGTTCCTTGATGATAGATGGGCTCTAGCTCTAGGGTCAACTAAAGGAAGGTTCCTTCTTGCTGGTTAGGCTCTAGCTCTTGGGTCCCCTCTAGGAAGGTTCCTTGGTGATGGTTAGGTTCTAGCTCTAGGGTCCTCTCAAGGAAGCTTCCTTGATGATGGCTAGGCTCTAGCTCTAGGGTCCTCTCAAGGTGCCTTGATGATGGTTAGGCTCTAGCTCTTGGGTCCCAAGGAAGGTTCCTTGATGTTGGTTAGGCTCTAGCTCTTGGGTCTTCTTAACAAAGGTTCCTTGATGATAGGCTCTAGCTCTAGGGTCCTCAAGGAAGGTTCCTTGATGATGGTTAGGTTCTAGCTCTAGGGTCTTCTCAAGGAAGGTTCCTTGATGATGGTTATTCTCTAGCTCTAGGGTCCTCAAGGAAGGTTCCTTGATGATGGTCAGGCTCTAGCTCTAAGGTCCTCTCAAGGAATGTTCCTTGTTGATGGTCATTCTCTAGCTCAAGGGTCTTCTCAATGAAGCTTCCTTGATGGAGCTTAGGTTCTCGCTCTAGGGTCTTCTCAAGGAAGGTTCCTTCATGATGGTTAGGCTCTAGCTCTGGGGTCCTAAAGGAAGGTTCCTTGAAGATGGTTAGCTTCTAGCTCTAGGGTCCTCTCAAGGAAGCTTCCTTGATGCTGGTTAAGTTCTAGCTCTAGGGTCCTCTTAAGGAAGGTTCATTGATGATGGTTAGGCTCTGGCTCTAGGGTCCTCTCAAGAAAGGTTGCTTGATGATGTTTAGGTTCTAGCTCTAGTGTCCTTTCAAGGAAGCTTCCTTGATTTTGGTTAGGTTCTTGCTCTAGGGTCCTCTGAAGGAAGATTCCTTGATGCTGATTAGGTTCCAGCTCTAGGGTCCTCTCAAAGAAGGTTCCTTGATGCTGGTTAGGCTCTAGCTCTAGGGTCGTCTCAAAGAAGGTTCCATGATTCTCGTTAGGTTCTAGCTCTAGGGTCCTCTCAAGGAAAGTTCCTTGATGCTGATTAGGTTCTAGCTCTAGGGGCGTCTAAAGGGAAAGGTTCCTTCATGCGGGTTTTAGGTTCTAGCTCTAGGGTCCTCTGTAGGAAGGTTCCTTGATGCTGGTTAGGCTCTAGCTGTAGGGTCGTCTCAAAGAAGGTTCCTTGATGGTGGTTAGGCTTTAGCTCTAGGCTCCTCTCAAGAAAGGTTCCTTGATGCCAGTTAGGCTCTAGCTCTAGGGTCGTCTCAAGGAAGCTTTTTTGATGCTGGTTAGGTTCCAGCTCTAGGGTCCTCGCAAGGAATGTTCCTTGATCCTCGTTAGGCTCTAGCTCTAGGGTCGTCTCATGGAAGATTCCTTGATGCTGGTTAGGTTCTAGCTCTAGAGCCCTCTCGAGGAAGCTTCCATGATGCTGGTTAGCCTCTAGCTCTAGGGTCGTCTCAAAGAAGGTTCCATGATGCTGGTTAGGTTCTAGCTCTAGGTTCCTCTCAATGAACCTTCCTTGAAGCTGGTTAGGCTCTAGCTCTAGGGTCGTCTCAAGGATGGTTCCATGATGATGGTTTTCCTCTAGCTCTAGGGTCCTGTCAAGGATGGTTCTATGATGATGGTTAGGTTCTAGCTCTAAGGTCCTCTCCAGGGAGGTTCCTTGTTGCTGGTTAGGTTCTAGCTCTTGGGTCCTCTCAAGGAAGCTTCCTTGATGTTGGTTAAGTTCTAGCTCTAGGGTCCTGTCAAGGAAGGTTCCTTGATGATGGTTACGTTCTAGCTCTAGCGTACTTTCAAGGAAAGTTCCTTGATGCTGGTTAGGCTCTAGCTGTAGGGTCGTCTCAAATAAGGTTCCTTGGTGCTGGTTAGGTTCCAGCTCTAGGGTACTCACAAGAAAGGATCCTTGATGCTGGTTAGGGTCTAGCTCTAGGGTTCTCTCAAGGAAGGTTCCTTGATGATGGTTAGGTTCTAGCTCTAGGGTCCTCTCATGGAAGATTCCTTGATGCTGGTTAGGCTCTAGTTCTAATGGCCGTCTGAAGGAAGGTTCCTTGATGCTGGTTAGGTTCTACCTCTAGGGTCCTCTGTAGGAAGGTTCCTTGATGCTGGGTAGGTTCTAGCTCTAGGGTCCTCTCAAGCAAGTTTCCTTGACGCTGGTTAAGCTCTAGCTCTAGGGTCCTCTCAAAAAAGGTTTCTTGATGCCAGTTAGGCTCTAGCTCTAGGGTCCTCTCAAAAAAGGTTTTTTGATGCTGGTTTGGCTCTAGCTCTAGGGTCGTGTTAAAGAAGGTTCCTTGATGTTGGTTAGCTTCGAGCTATAGGGTCCTCTCAAGCAAGGTTCCTTGACACTGGTTATTCTCTAGCTCTAGGGTCCTCTCAAGGTTCCTTGACACTTGTTAGGCTCTAGCTCTAGGGTCTTCTGAAGGAAGGTTCCTTGATGCCAGTTAGGCTCTAGCTCTAGGGTCCTCTCAAGGAAGGTTTCTTGATGCTGGTTTGGCTCTAGCTCTAGGGTCCTCTCAAGGGAGGCTCCTTGGCAATGGTTTGGCTCTAGCTCTAGGGTCCTCTAAAGGATGGTTCCATGATGATGGTTACGTTCTAGCTCTAGGGTCCTCTCAATGAAGGTTCCTTAATGCTAGTTAGGCTCTAGCTCTATGGTCGTCTCAAGGAAGGTTCCTTGATGCTGGTTAGGCTCTAGCTCTTGGGTCTTCTCAAGGAAGGTTTCTTGATTCTGGTTAGGTTCTAGCTCTAGGGTCCTTTCAAGGAAGGCTCCTTGACGCCGGTTAGGCTCTAGCTTTGGGGTCGTCTCGAGGAAGGTTCATTGATGCTGGTTAGGTTCTACCTCTATGGTCCTCTAAAGGAAGGTTCCTTGATGCTGGTTAGGTTCTAGCTCTAGAGTCCTCTCAAGACAGGTTCCTTGATGATGGTTATGTTCTAGCTCTTGGGTCCACCCAAGAAAGGTTCCTTGATGTTGGTTAGGCTATAGCTCTAGGGTCGTCTCAAGGAAGGTTCCTTGATGCTGGTTAGGTTCTAGCTCTAGGGTTCTCTCAAGGAAGGTTCCTTAATGCTGGTTAGGTTCTAGCTCTATGGTCAGCTCAAGAAAGGTTCCTTGATGCTGGTTAGGTTATAGCTCTACGGTCCTCATGGAAGGTTCCTTGATGTTGGTTAGGTTCTAGCTCTAGGGTCCTCTCAAGCAAGGTTCCTTCACACTGGTTAGGCTCTAGCTCTAGTGTCCTCTCAAGGTTCCTTGATACTTGTTAGGCGCTAGCTCTGGGGTCTTCTCAAGGAAGGTTCCTTGATGCCTGATAGGCTCTAGCTCTAGGGTCCTCTCAAGGAAGGTTTCTTGATGCTGGTTTGGCTCTAGCTCTAGGGTCCTCTCATGGGATGCTCCTTGGCAATGGTTTGGCTCTAGCTCTAGTGTCCTCTCAGGTTCCTTGATACTTGTTAGGCTCTAGCTCTGGGGTCTTCTCAAGGAAGGTTCCTTGATGCCTGATAGGCTCTAGCTCTAGGGTCCTCTCAAGGATGGTTCCAAGATGATCGTTAGGTTCTAGCTCTAGGGTCCTCTCGAGGAAGCTTCCTTGATTTTGGTTAGGTTCGTGCACTAGGGTCCTCTCAAGGAAGATTCCTTGATGCTGATTTGGATCCAGCTCTTGGGTTCTCTCAAGGAAGGTTCCTTGATGCTCGTTAGTTTCCAGCTCTAGGGTCCTCTCATAGACGGTGCCTTGATACTGGTTAGGTTCTAGCTCTAGGGTCCTCTCAAGAAAGGTTCCTTGACGATGGTTGGGATCTAGCTCTAGGGTTCGCTCAAGGAAGGTGCCTTGATGCTGGTTAGGTTTTAGCTTTAGGGTCCTCCCAAGGAAGGTGCCTTGATGCTGGTTAGGTTCTAGCTCTAGGGACCTTTCAAGGAAGGTTCCTTGATGATGGTTAGGTTCTAGCTCTAAGGTCCTCTCAAGGGAGGTTCCTTGATGCTGGTTAGGTTATAGATCTTGGGTCCTCTCTAGGAAGGTTCCTTGATGTTTGTTAAGTTCTAGCTCTAGGGTCCTCTCAAGGAAGGTTCCTTCATGATGGTTAGGTTCTAGCTCCAGCGTACTTTCAAGTAAGGTTCCTTGAAGCTGGATAGGTTATAACTAGTGTCCTCTCAAAGAAAGTTCCTTGATCCTGGTTAGGTTCTAGCACTAGGGTTCTCTCTAGGAAGGTTCCTTGATGCTGGTTAGGCTCCAGCTCTAGGGTACTCAAAAGAAAGGTTCCTTGATGCTGGTTTGGTTCTAGCTCAATGGTTCTCTCAATTAAGGTTCCTTGATGCTGGTTAGCTTCTAGCTCTAGGGTACTCTGAAGTAAGATTCCTTGATGCTGGTTAGGTTCTAGTTCTAGGGTCGTCTGATGGAAGGTTCCTTGATGCTGGTTAGGTTCTAGCTCTAGGGTCCTCTGCAGGAAGGTTCCTTGATGCTGGTTAGGCTCTAGTTCTAGGGTCGTGTTATAGAAGGTTCCTTGATGTTGGTTAGGTTCTAGCTCAACGGTCCTCTCAATCAAGGTTCCCTGACACTGGTTAGTCTCTAGTTCTAGGGTCCTCCCAAGGTTCCTTGATACTTTTTAGGCTCTAGCTCTTGGGTCTTCTCAAGGAAGGTTCCTCGATGCCAGTTTGGCTCTAGCTCTTGGGTCCTCTCAAGGGAGGCTCTTTGGCAATGCTTTGGCTCTAGCTCTAGGGTCCTCTCAAGGATGGTTCCATGATGATGGTTAGGTTCTAGCTCTAGGGACCTCTCAAAGGAGGTTCCTTAATGCTGGTTAGATTCTAGCTCTTAGGTCCTCTCAAGGAAGATTCCTTGATGATGGTTAGGCTCTAGCTCTAGGGTCCTCTCAATGATGTTTCCTTGATGATGGTTAGGCTCTAGCTCTAGGGTCATCTAAAGGAAGGTTCCTTCATGCTGGTTAGGCTCTAGCTCTAGGGTCCTCTCAAGGAAGGTTCGTTGGTGATGGTTAGGTTCTAGCTCTAGGGTCCTCTCAAGGAAACTTCCTTCATGATGGCTAGGCTCTAGCTCTAGGGTCCTCTCAAGGTGCCTTGATGATGGTTAGGCTCTAGCTCTTGGGTCCTCAAAGAAGGTTCCTTGATGTTGGTTAGGCTCAAGCTTTTGGGTCTTCTTAAGAAAGGTTCCTTGATGATAGGCTCTAGCTCTAGGGTCCTCAAGGAAGATTTCTTGATGATGGTTAGGATCTAGCTCTTGGGACTTCTCAAGGAAGGTGCCTTGATGATGGTTAGGCTCTAGCTCTAGGGTCCTCAAGGAAGGTTGCTTGATGATGGTCAGGCTCTAGCTCTAAGGTCCTCTCAAGGAAGGTGTCTTGATGATGATGATGGTGACAGCTACTGTAACTTAAGTGACTCCATAACTTTGCTGATGATGGTGACAGCTACTGTAACTTAAGTGACTCCATCACTTTACTGATGAGGGTGACGCTACTGTAAACTTAAGTGACTCCATACATTTACTGATGATAGTGACAGCTACTGTACTAACTGGACTCCATCACTTTATGGGTGATGGTCACAGCTACTGTAACTTAAGTGACTCCATCACTTTACTGATGATGGTGACAGCTACTGTAACTTAAGTGACTCCATCACTTTACTGATGATGGTCACAGCTACTGTAACTTAAGTGACTCCATCACTTTACTGATGATGGTGACAGCTACTGTAACTTAAGTGACTCCATCACTTTACTGATGATGGTGACAGCGACTGTAACTTAAGGACTTCCATCACTTTACTGATGATGGTGACAGCTACTGTAACTTAAGTGACTCCATCACTTTACTGATGATGGTGACAGCTACTGTAACTTAAGTGACTCCATCACTTTACTGATGATGGTGACAGCTACTGTAACTTAAGTGAACATCCATCACTTACTGATGATGGACACAGCTACATAACATACGTGACCCCCATCACTTTACTGATGATGGTGACAGCTACTGTAACTTAAGTGACTCCATCACTTTACTGATGATGGTCACAGCAACTGTAACTTAAGTGACTCCATCACTTTACTGATGATGGTGACAGCTACTGTAACTTAAGTGACTCCATCACTTTAGCTGATATGGTCAAGCTACTGTAACTTAGTGACTGCCATCACTTTACTGATGATGTGACAGCTACTGTAACCTTAAGTGACTCCTTACTTTACTGATGATGGTGACAGCTACTGTAAACGTAAGTGACGTCCATCACTTTACTGATGATGGTAACAGCTACTGTAACTTAAGTGACTCCATCACTTTACTGATGATGGCGACACTACTGTAACTAAGTGACTCCAATCATTTTACTGATGAATGGTACAGCTACTGTAACTTAAGTGACTCCATCACTTTACTGATGACTGGTCACAGCAAACTGTAACTTAAGTGGATCCTATCAATTTTACCTGATGATGGTGACAGCTAAACTGTAACTTAAGTGACTCCACAACTTTACAGATGAAGGTGACAGCTACAGTAACTTAAATGACTCCATCACTTTACTGAGTGGGACAGCTACTTGTAACGTTACGTGACTCCATCACTTTTACTGATGAATGGGATAGCTTACTGTAACTCAAGTGACACCATCACTTACTGATGAGGCGACAGCTAACGGTAGACTTTAAGTGACTCCATCCACTTTACTGACGTGGTCACAAGCTACTTTAACTTAAGTGCTCATCAACTTACTGATGATGGTAGACAGCTACTGTAACGTAAGTGACTCCATCACTTGACTGATGATGGTCACAGCAACTGTAACTAAAGTGACTCCATCCACTTTTACTGATATGGTGACAGCTAGCTACCGAACTTAAGTGACCTCCATCGACTTTTACTGATGATTGTCACAGCTACTGTAACGTAAGTGCTCCATCACTTTACTGCTGATGGGACCGCTAACTGTAACTTAAGTGACACCATCGCGACTTTACTGATGATGGCGACAGCTACTGTAACTTAAGTGACTCCATCACTTTACTGATGATGGTCACAGCTACTGTAACTTAAGTGACTCCATCACTTTACTCATGATGGTCACAGCTACTGTAACTTAAGTGACTCCATCACTTTACTGATGATGGTGACAGCTACTGTAACTTAAGTGACTCTAACCACTTTTCCTGATGAATGGTGACAGCTACTGTAACTTAAGTGACTCCATCACTTTACTGATGATGGTGACAGCTACTGTAACTTAAGTGACTCCATCACTTTACTGATGATGGTGACAGCTACTGTAACTTAAGTGACTCCATCACTTTACTGATGATGGTGACAGCTACTGTAACTTAAGTGACTCCATCACTTTACTGATGATTGTGACAGCTCTGTACTTAAGTGACTCCATTACTTTACTGAGATGGTGACCAGCTACTGTAACTTAAATGGCTTCCATCACTTTACTGAGATGTGACAGCTACTGTAACTTAAGTGACCTCCATCACTTTAACTGATGATGGTACAGCTACTGTACTTAATGACTCCACACTTTACTGATGATGTCACAGTAGACTGTAACTTAAGTGACTCCATCACTTTAACTGATGATGGTCCACAGCGACTGTAACTTAAGGTGACTCCAATCACCTTTACTGATGATGGTCACAGCTAACTGTAACTTAAATGACTTCCATCACTTTTTACTGATTGATGGTGACAGCTACTGAAACTTAATGGAGCTCATCACTTTAACTGATGATGGCGACAGCTACTTTAAACTTAAGTGACTCCATCACTTTACGGATGGTCCACATCTACTGTAACTTAAGTGACTCCATCACTTTACTGATGATGGTGACAGCTACTGTAACTTAAGTGACTCCATCACTTTACTGATGATGGTGACAGCTACTATAACTTAAGTGACTCCATCACTTTACAGCTGATGGGTTAAAGCTACTGTATCTTAAGTGACGCCATCACTTTACTGATGATGGTGACAAGCTACTGGTAACTTTAGATGACTCCAACACTTTTATCTCAAGATGGTCACACAGCTACTGTAACTTAAGTGACTCCATCACTTTACTGATGATGGTGACAGCTACTGTAACTTAAGTGACTCCATCACTTTACTGATGATGGTGACAGCTACTGTAACTTAAGTGACTCCATCACTTTACTGATGATGGTGACAGCTACTGTAACTTAAGTGACTCCATCACTTTACTGATGATGGGACAGCTACTGTAACTAAGGGGGCTCCATCATTTACTGATTAAAATTGTGACCCAATTTTCTTTTGGGGTAAATTTAAATTAAACCCCATCACTTTACAAAAGATGGTGACACTACCGTAACTTAATGCCCCCTCACTTTACTGAGTTCAAAACTACTTAATTTAAAGTGCTCCATCCTTTCTGTTTGAGGGGGACAGCTACTGTAACTTAAGTGACTCCACACTTATGATGTTGGGTACAGCTACTTTTTAACAAAGTGACTCCATCACTTTCTGATGGGTTTTCCCATACTGTAACTTAGTGACTCCATCACTTTTCGAGAGGGTCCGCTATTTTGTAAACTTAAAGGGGACTCCACACTTTACTAAAATGGTACAGCTTACTTAAATTAAGTGACTCCATCACTTTACTGTGATGG
>NW_026469016.1:0-11975 GCF_026875155.1 Cherax quadricarinatus | reverse complement strand
TTTATACCCCCTAAATTTAAATTTTACATCCCCCTCTGTAATTTTTCCCAAAAACTCTGTATGTGTTACTTCAGACTTAAACCCGTTTTTATGCAACAGTTAAAGCGACTCAGACTTTACTATGCCCACCCCCCCCCCCTTCCCAACACTTCTATCTACTTGGAACAATTTAAACCCTGAATGTGACATTCTGCAGGCAGTTAGAATGATAACAAATTCTCACTATAGGCAGCACACCCCACCAATATTAAATACACTAAACCTACTCACCATACAAAACATCCATACTTATTACGCCCCTATTACATACATAGAACATTAAACTCTGATATTAACCCCCCCCTCAAACATCTCCTTGCCAACCTCAACAGAAAAACCTGAGCATAACACAAGGCACAGATCACTCTTTGATGTTCCTCGTGTCCATCTCACACTATGCAAAAACTCAATGCACATAAAAGGCCCTAAAATCTGGAATTCATTACCTGTAAATATAAAAGAAACACTACCTGTTATAAATTCAAATCTCTTCTCAAAGATCACTTACTCACCCAAAACCAAAAAAATTTACTGAATAACTGAACCTTATAAATTGTATATCTTAAATGTTTCTCACAATTAAAATCACATAAATGTTAAACCTAAAACCCAATCTAACTTTATTATTTTTTAAATACACTACCTAACAGAATACTCCATTCTACTGAATGTACAACAATGCATACAACCTTTGACCTGTCTTTGTACTACTCACTTGTACTTTTTTAGTAATCTGTTTACATTAAAGTTTTATCACTATTTCATCATTGCTTAGTTAAGATTAAGTTAATTTTAAGCCAGCCCGTAATGCTATGCATAGTATAAGTGGCTTTGGCATGATGCTCTTATCTGTATTTTTTGTACCTCTGTATGTGTGCTCAAATTTTTAAATAAAATAAATAAATAAAATAAAATGTCCCGACTTTTTGAATTAAACCACGTCTCAGTTATGGCAATACATCAATGTTACCTGCACTAGCAACTAGTCTCAACTCATCCATCTTATTCCTAGCACTGTGACTATTTATGTAATATATTTTTAAAGACCCTCCTCCTCTTTACCCTTCTTTGCTCCTTTCTGTTTTTCCCACTAAACCTATTTACTGTCCTTGTAAATTTTAGGGGCCACTGGCTTTCCAATATCCACCCCCATTTTGCGTATTACTAGTTCCCCTAGTACTCATATTACTACACTGCGATTTCCCACTGTTTTCCCGCCAAAAACCCATACCACAAAACTATTCCTAGTTTAAAGACCTAACAGCTCCCTCCACTGCTTTGGGCCCAGTGCTCCCACCCACACCTAGATAAGTGAACCCCATTCCTGGCATACATGTCATTTCTGCCATAGAAGAGGTCCCAGTTGTCAATGAATGTTACCGCATTTTTCCTTACAGGGATTTGTCCAGCCAGCAATTGACACCCAAATTTCTCTGGACAACCATTCATTTCCAACTCCTCTCCTTGGCAAATGCCACATATGGACAGGTTTCCCACCCTTCCCCCTAATTATCTGTATAGCTGACTATACCTGCTAATCAGGTCCTCACTCCTACGTCTGCCAAAATCGTTGCCTCCAGCACTGAGACAGATAAAAGGATTGCTCCCATTACCTCTCATGATGTCATCCAGACGGCTAACAATATCCTTCATCCCAGCCCCAGGAAAACACACTCTCTGCCTCCTACTCCTGTCCTTCAAGCAGAATGCCCTATCCATGTACCTAATCTGGCTATCACCCCCAACAACAATGTTTTACCTTCCTTTGCATTGTCTTTCGTGATACTCCCAGTAGTCGACTCACATTCATCAGGTAGCATTACACCACTTGTGGGATTCGTCAAGACGTTGTCGATGGTCTTCGTTGGGGTTTCTAGGGATGTCTCACTCACGTCTGCCAATGCTCCTTCGTGCTCGTTGTGGCATTCCCGTAGAACACTCACATTCGTCAGGTAGCACCGAGAATGGGCTGGAAGTTTCCATGGTAGTCTTCTGGTTTCTTGTTTTTTCTGCCTCTCCAACCGTTTTCTTGGATCCTCAGCTTGGTTCCATTTGCCGGCCACTGACCAAGCTTCCCTTTTAAACCCCTGGGGATCAACAGGAGGTTATACGAACCCTTTTTTCCCCCGAATCCCATATCCCCAGCTTAGAAATTTGAGCTTTTCTTCAGCTGCTGGTAAAGTTGCTAAAGTGAGGGCATCCTGTTTCGATTTGTTCAGTGGTCGTGTCACGTGAGGTCACGACCCTGGCGCTTGGGGGATTAGCGGGGCGGTTCAAGCTGGCTTGTTTACAGTTTTTTAAAAGCTGAGGTTGGGGTAAAAGGGGAGGTTTTGCTTCTCCAGGAGGAGTTAGGAGGCTGAAGGTCCCCCTCAGGGCCTGGGAGAGGGTGGGGTGGTTGGAGATGTGGGGGAATGAGGCTTTAGCAGTGAGTGCGTCGTCTCTCCTGTGAGGGGGCTGTAGGTTTGGGTGGGAGCAACGGCTACCGCAGTAGGTGAAGGGCCCCCTGCTACAAGTGGCGGTTGTTTTACCGTAATGGGAGGGCATCAGAGTAAGGAAGTTAAAGTGCAGATTGAAGGTAGGAAAAACGCTTCTCGTTTTCCCGGTGAAGTACTTCAGTGGGCCCGTGAAGGGAAGGGTTACTACGCCCCCGCTAATGAGGTAAGCGCATTTTTTGGTTGGTGACTCTCGGGAAAATATGTTGATGTTGCTTTTTGTAAAGGAAAAAAGAAGATGGAGATAGAGTGGGGTTCCCTGGATGGTGTTGGGGGCATTGCAACAGAGGATAATATCGTCAGGTAATGGGAACAAGCCCTTATCTGTCTCAGTGCTGGTGGAAATGATTTGGGAAGGGTAGGGAGAAGAGCTGTAGTAAGACAGGTCAGTATAGATTTCTTAAAGTCAAAGGGGGGGTCCCAATATATGTGCTTTCTTGCCTAGAAGGGGAGTAGGAAATAAATGGTTGTCTAGGGAAATTTTGGTGAAAATTGCTGGCTAGACAGATATGAAGGAACTTGCAACCCCTTTCTTGAAAGGGAAAACAACTTTTTATGGCAAAATGAATGTATGCAAGGGGGGGTTCATCTCTCTGGGGGGGTGGTAGCCTTGCAGACTCGATTGAGAAGGCCATGGTGAAATGCCTATATTTTAAAACTGAGGAGATGAGGTATGGGTGTGTGTGGGAAAAAAGGGTTGAACACTAGGGTTGGAAACAGTAAATTTTAAAAAAAGGCATCAGCTGAATTTTAAAAATAAAGCCAAGAAAGGTCAGCAAAAAAAGGGGGGGACGAGAGGGCGAAAGGGAGTAGCCCCCTTAAGGTTTTTTATTTAATAGCAGGAGTGTTGAAATAAGATAGATGACTAAAATTAATTGCAAGTGAGGAAACATAGTATTATTGCTTAACAGAGACCCGGTCAAACTGAAAGATAGGAGATGCCCTTGAATGTCCTACAAGGCTATAAAAATTTTCCCCATGACAGGGTCAACAGGAAAGGTGGTGGAGTAGCGATGATGTCAGAGACAAATTTTAAAATTTTTGTGTTAGAAAGATATTAAATTAGAGAGGTCAGCCTCTGAAAACTTTTGGTTACAGCTTCTCGAGGGCCGAGAAAAACTAATTTTGGGGTGTTTACAGGGCCCAAATCTTGTGGGGAGTGCAGTAAACTTCTAGGGACGAAATTCTTTTAAGGTCACTACAAAAATGTTGTGCTAAGGGAGATTTCAATTAGACGATTGACGGAGCAATTGACAGGAAATTTTAGAGTGGGTGACTTTCTTGATCGATCCAGGATTTTTTTTAAAAACAGTTTGTGACAGACCCAATGGGGGGAAATAACCCCCTTTGACTTGGTTCTTCAGTAGGGAAACCCAAAATAATCTGGGAATGATGAGTTTGGGGAGAGTGATCACAAATCATCATTTTTAAATAGCAGGGAAATTTCCCCCTAATAAGGGGCATAAGTCTCCGTCCCTGACTTTCGTTTGGTGATTTCATGGACTGAAAAATTATTAGGGGGGCTGTGGAATGACCTGACTAGGGGTCAGGTAGGTGGTAAATGGTTTCCCGTATGATGTTTTCCCCGGGATATTTCTAGTGCCAGAAAAATTATGTTCCAAATAGGAAATCAGATCAAAAAAAAAGACCCTAAAGGGATGAAAAATAGATAAAATATCTTTTGGGTCAAAGAGACCCCTTATAGGCAAAAAAAAAGGAGGGGGGCAATTAAGAAATCGATTATTCAGTTAAAGAGAGAAATAAAAAAAGGGGATTAGAAAAGCAATTTTGAGATTATGAGGTTAAAGTTTCAAGGAATCGAAGACTAACCCCCCAAAAGGTTCTTTCAGGTATACAGAAGAAGATCAGGACAAGATGGCCCATCAAAAGTTCCCGGGGCAGTCATGACAGTGATAAGGAAATGTGTGAATTTTTAACAATACTTCCTTCAGTTTTTAAAGGAGGATACAGCGATATTCCGTAATGATAAATTATGTAGAAAAGGCGATAATAAACTGTGCACTATTGGGTCACAAATGACATGGTCCTTAGGCAAAAAGATAATTAAAACCAAAAATCCCGGGGCCCCGATGAACTGATGCAAGGGTTCTAAAGGAATGTAAAGGGAGCTTACACACCTTTGGCTAATCTTTTCAAAATATCACCACAAACTGGCTGGTGCCAGTAAGTGGGAAAATGGCAAATGTGATACCTATTTTCAAAACGGTGAAGGTCCTTAGCTTCAAATATAGCCCATAAGCCTAACCTCCATGGGAAATTTTGGAATAATAATTGCCGAGGCATTTCGTAGCCCCCTTAAAAAGCATAAATTAAATCAACGAATCTCGGGGTTTTACAAGGGGCGTTCCTCCCTTACGAATTTATTAACTTTTTTCCAAAGGATTTGAGGGGGGAGATCTGGTAATAAATTTTGATATTGTGTATAGGACTTCAGAAAGGGTTTTGAAGGGTCCCAATCGAGACTATTGAGGAAAATTAAAGCACATGGAATAGGGGAGAATTTTTTCCTGGATAGGGCGGGTTTGAAAAATAGGCGCAGAGAGTTTGCAAAAAATGGGAAAATCAGAGTGGGGAAGCGGCCGAGCGGTTGTTCCCACAGGGGTCGTTTTGGGCCCCCTGCTTTTCCCAATCTACATAAACAAAATAGTGGGGGTAAAGGGCACGGCAATTTGCCGATGAAAACCAAAAAAAGGGCCGTCAAATTTCATTCTGACGGGACATTCGGCACCCCCAGGAGGATTTGAATAGATGTGCGTGGTGGAGAATGGCAGATGCATTTTAAATATAGAAAAATGCAAAGTTAAAAATGTTGGACGGGGACAATAACCATGCCACATAAAAACAAATATGTGATCTTAATATTAGGTTGCGAAAAGATTTAGGATTTGGTTTTGCAGTAATCTGAAACCCAAAACAAAAAGTGATAAGTTTCGCTAAAGCTAATGAATCCTTGGCTTCAAACAAGAAACAAAATAATGGAGTCCTCAGGTTGTTTTTCAACTCTATACACCTTTGGTTGGGCCCTCATTTAGATTTGCTCACTTTTTGGGTCACCGTATTACAGAATGGAATAAATTCTCTGGAAAAATGTACAAAGGAGGAGCAAATGTCCCTTTATCGAAACCCCCTTGGGATAGAAAAGGGCCCTGAAACTGCACCTTTTGAAAGAGTAGAATGGGGGGGGGATATGATTGGGGTTTAAAGTGGAAGACAGGAAAAAATTAAAGGGGATTAATAGTGTGCTAAAAATTTCTACCCTAGTAGGACTCGCAGAAAGGGTTTTTAAAATTTGGAAAAATCAGATTCAGGGGGGATTAGGAAAGTATGGTTGGTAATAGGTTGTGGTGAGTGGAACAAACCCCCAAGTCCGTTTAGGGGCCAAAAACGTTGTGTAGCTTTAAAAATGGTTTGGAAAAAACATGAGTAATGGGGGTGGGTGTGATTTGGGACCTGAAGCTGTGCTAACGGGTCGGTTCCCGTTTCCCCCCTTAAGTAAATGTGACCGACCTGACTGGGTTTTGGGGCATTGGTTTAACGGTAGGGATTGGACCTGCCTCGAGGGCCAGTAGGCCTTCTGCAGGTTCTTGTTTTTTTTTATGTTCTTTTTTCACAGAGAGCACACAAACGGTCTTCCCGAGCAAAGCCACGTCCCATGTGAAAGGCGGCTGGGGGCTTGTGTCCCTGTCCCAGCGAATACTATTTGCGAGTCAATTACGATTAGCGACCCATGTTTATACGAAAATATTCCTTGTTTTCCCGAAAATTTACGATTCTAAGAACTGATTATCGAGGGACCACTGTGTATGTTGCCTTCTCTGAAAAAACCCAGGCCTGTCAGAAGTGACAGGTTACCAAAAGAAATTTTTTTATGTATTCAAACAAAAGTTCAACATGTACTTTTACCCATCAAGAACTTGTAATTGACGAGTTTTTTTTTGCCCAAAAGGTGGCTGTCTTTTAAGCGATAACCAAAAATAAAAACTGTTTGTACCTGTGACTGGACGGGGCCCTGGTATTGGATGTTTTTGTATGCACGAGAAAAAATTTGAAAGCACCAAGATGTTTTTGGGTATCTCAGGTGACATTGAGAAGCATGATGGATATTTGGAAAGGGGGCATATTTATATACCGAAAAACTGGAAAAGCCTTTACTCAGGATTTCTTGCGAGTGAACAAGACAGATTGTGTGGCAAGGCATTCTAATGTAGCATATCCCCAGGTTCAACGCAGGTGCTCTGGTGATGACGTGCGGTGTTTACTGCCAATGAATGGATTACGGTGGCAGAAAATGAGATGTACATTGTTGACAACCATTACCTAATGAAATGCAAGACATGGCAAAGTTGATCGGGGGTGACTAATGTACATATTCAAAAACCAGGCAGTGATTGATTATACACAAAAATCGCTTGGTTGACAATGTGACATCAGTTGGCTTTGTTGATTGTGTACGTAAGGTTGCAAGAGTACATGAAACTTTTTTCATCTCTGGCTTTCAATCTAAAATGTAAATATGTACAAAAAAAGACTGGCAACAGCCACCGTATGGTGGTTTTGTTTGTTGTTGTCAACAACTCATAATGAAAAACCAGGAAAACAACACCTGTATAAAAAAAGGTCCAAATTTCCCTCAGAATATACCCCTTTGGGGAGGGAAGGTGATATTTCATTAAGTTCTTAATATGAAGAAATTGCCAGAAAGATGCATTGTCTGTGACAAACAAAACGACAGAAAACAAAGAGCAAATACACTTTTTTATGTGGAGGAAGTAAGGTCCCTCGTGCATGGTGCCTTGTTTCAAGGGTTCCAAAAGCCCAGCAGTTCAAAAACCCATGTCCTTTGATTGTAAATAGTAAAAAATGAAAAAAATTGATTATACAAGATTTGTGTGTTTATTGTAATAAAAAAAATGGTAAAAAAATAACGAAATTTATTTATTTATTTATTAATTGAACTGAAACAGAGAAGTACAAGGAATAAAATTTTTTTAAAAGTGCAGGCTTAAATTTACTTAAGTTTAAACTAAGCATAAAATTTATTCAGTAGACAAAAATTTTTGAAAAAACAGAAACTTTTTAGAAAAATGAGTATTAAAAAGGGAAGTCATATGGTCTTTACTGTGTTGTTGGTAATCAGTAAATGGAGTACAGTGGCCCCTCGCATACTTTTGGATCAAATAAGTTAAATCCAATACCGATAAATTTTACACAAAATTTTGCCTCGCATACCGTAAAAAACTGTCAACGCTATTGCCCGAGATGTTCTAATGTGAGGCCTGGCCAGTTCACCGTTCCGCTGGTGGCATTGTTTACAACCACCTTGCGGTAACACCAAGATACAAACAAAACATTTCGTATTATTACAGCATTTTTGGTATTTCATCTGCAAAATAATGACCATGGGCCCCCAAAAAAGCTTTAGTGCAACCCATGGTAAAAAAAGGGGAGAAATACTTCATACCACAGTCGCTGCTGTGCCCACGGTCAGCGTTGCTTGACCGTCAGCTGTTGCGGGTCACAGGCTGTTGCACCTTTATCACGTTGCTGGACCATAGCTGTTCTGGATCATCAGCTGCTGCTGAAAAGTCAGTGTGCAGCACCCCGATCAGTGTTGGGATCTTTAGCGCTGCTGCCCACGATCAGCTGTTGCGGGCCGTCAGCTTTGCTGGATCAGTTACGCTGCTGCACCACAACCGCTGTTTTGGATCAGTCAGCTGCGCGCACCACGATCAGCTGTTGGGATCAGTTAGCTGCCCGCTCAACGATCACTGTTGCTGGACCAGTCGCTGTTGCTGGACCATAGCGTTGCTGGTCATCAACTGTTTCTGGACCAGTAGCTTTGTGGATCATATGTTCTGGATCAGTTTAGCGTTGCGGTCATCAGCTGTTTTCTGGTCAGTCAGCTGTTGCTGGATCAGTCACTGTTGCGGACCCGTCAGCTGTTGTTTGGGTCAGTCAGTGTTGCTGGATCAGTCGCTGTTGCTGGGCCCTCGTGTTGCTGGATCAGTCAGCTGTTGCGGATCATAGCTGTTCTGGACCGTCGCTGTTTGGATCAGTCAGCTGCTGCTGCACCTGGTAATGCGTTGCCCATCAGCTGTTTCTGAAATGCTCGTCCCCCAACCTGTCCCAACCTGTCCTCCGCCCGAGCGCTGCCTTGCCCTCATTGTTTACAAACCAGGTGGCCGGTGCATGCAACATTCGTACATTTTTTATTATTCCCTTTTTATATGCTTTTAACTACTAAAAAAAACCCATGGGCCCAAAAAAGCTTCTGTGCAAACCCTGTGTAAAAAGGGGGATAAAAAACTTCCCCACCACGGTCAGCTGATAAATTGGACCCCGTCAGCTGTTGCGCACCACAACTGCTGCTGCCCAAACTGCGCTGCCCTTGTCAGCTTTTGCTGCACCCCCGTGCTGCTGCACCCTGGTAGTCACCACAGCTTTGTTGTTGCGCCCACCATCAGCTGTATTACTCGAAGTGTGGAAGAGTGTTTTGGTGTGGCTTAAGTGAAACAATTACCGGGAAAAAACGTTAACCCCCCGGGGTTAGCCACCCCCGGATAACCCAAGAAAGTGCATCAAACGGGACCTCTAACTTATTTCCTTGGGTTCTTAATCTTTCCAGGATGCAACCCCCACCCCGTCGACTAACACCCAGGTGAACAGGGAAAAACCCTGGGAAATAGTGTCATATTTGGGGAATTTAAAGCCACAAAAGGGTTGGTTTGGAGATTTAAAAATCGAGTGGATACACAGTGTGAAAGGATGTTCTGGAAAAAATGCCAAACAGGACCCACAGTACCCGGAGGAAAAGGGACTCCCAGGGCACAGTGTCTCTTTTTTATTTCTGCATCTTTTAATAAAAGGTAAGTTCATTTTTTCTTTTTTAGTAAGTAGTACAGCAAAAATATACGTGCATGTACTACTCTCTATTGTGAGTATCCCTTCTTTTGTATGAGGAAAAATGTTTTTTCTGTGGTAAAATTTTTTTTTTCATACTTTTGGGTGTCTTGCACGGATTAATTTGATTTTTCCCTTTTTTCTTTTGGGAAAAAATTCATTCGCATAAGATAATTTCGCATAACAATGAGCTCCAGGAACAGATTAATATCGTTATGCGGGGGTCCACTGTATTTTTCTAGGTAATAAGTTTAATAATAAAAAGTTTGCGGTTGGTTCAATACGTGAGTTTATAAAAAAAACATTAATACAGTATTGGGCTCTCAGGCCCCCAAAGTTAGAGGGGAAAAAAAAAAAAATTAAAAGAAAAAAAAAAAAAAAAAAAACGTTAAATAAAATAATTGGGGATGTGGAAATCGTCGATGTTGCCCCCCCCTGGGGATTTTGGGGAAAAATTCTCAGCCGATCCGGTAAGTACGATCAGAAAAATTGTTTTTTTTTTTTTGTCTTATTACCTTCACAAATATCTCTAAATTTTGTAAATTTTTTTTTTTTTTTTTTTAAAAATTTCTTGGGGCCGGGGCACCCTTCAGATTTTGGCCTTGGACCCTGAAAGGGTTAAGTAAAGCTGGATTTTAAGAGCCCACCTCATGATCCTGCATTTTTAGTGCCCAGGTCAGTGGTCACCTGCGGTCATACCTGTAAGTCTTTGGGGGTTTGCGTGGGCTGTACCAAACCCATGGCTTGTTGTGTGTTTTAGAATCTGGGTTTAAGTGTTGATAAAGGGGATTCTACTTTTTCGGAGGGGAAAAAGGTACCAGCATGATAGTGGTAGCCGCTTAAGTGGCAAGTGGTTTACAGTTCAGGAAAAAGGAAGATGGGAGGTAAAAGAGAAGGTGAAGGTAGGAAAACATTTCTGTTTCTCCAAGATGATGTATTCAGTGGTTTTTGGGTTGAAGGTACCATGTTCTTGTAATCAAGGTTAAGAATATTTAAATAGGCAATTCTAGGGAAGATATATGGACCGTGCATTTTGAATAGAGACAGAAGGTAGACAGAGAGTGTGCCCTTCCCGGACTGGTGTTGTGAAATGTCAGCAGGTTGGATAATATTATGGGAGGAATGGGAAAAAGCCCATTTTCTGTCTTAGTGCTGGGGGGAATGACATTGGGGAAGGGGAGGAAGGGAGCGCTGGATAAGACAGGTCAACCATGAAGTTGTTTAAATCTAAGGGGGGATCCCAGTCATATGTAGCATTTGCCTAAAAGGGGGAGTGGGCAATGAATGGAGTCTGGGCAATTCGTATAAATTGCTGGCTGACGGTATGCAAGGAACTTACAATCCCATTCATTGAAAACTGGGACTATTTTTTGGAAACGTGAATGTAGCAAGGGAGGGGGTTCATTTCTCTGGGAGGGTGGTTGCAAGCCAATTAAATTGGAGGTTTTTGATTTTAGAGGTTGGGTGTTTGTGGGAAACAATCAGGCTGCGCATTAGGGTTTTTAAAAACAGGTTTTACTGCTGTTATTACGCAGTTTTACTCAGTTATTAGAGTGCTAGCTCTTAAGGTTTATTACAAATGTAGGGTCTAAGAAATAAATGATGAGCTAAGATTCTTGAAAAGTGTAGGTAATTAGATTTATTGGTTAACAGGCCCTGGTTCAACCTGAAAGATAGAGAAAAGCCTTCTTAATGTAAATTTTAGGGTTTTAAACTATTCCACACTATAGGGCCAACAGGAAAGGGGGGTGAGTGGGGAAGTACGTCAGAGAAATTTAAATTGCTGTCTTAGACACGATAAAGATTGAAACATCGAAAACAGAATCTGTTTTGGGAACAGTTTCCGAGGGACATGCAAATTAATTTTGTGTGTTTATAGGCCCCCCAACCCTTTTAGAGAGTGCAGTAAGCTGTATGGGACGAAAATTTTAAGGCCTAGTGTGAAATGTTGTGATAAGGGAGTTTTAACTTCAGACAAATTGATTGGAACAATTGAAGGAAAACTTGAGTCAAGTGCTTTCTTGATCAGTTCGGATTGCTTTTGTGACAGAAACCCAATAGAGGAAACAAAATTTCTTGACTTGGTTCTTGCCAACAAAAATTCCTAAAAATTAAAAATCTTTGGGTTAATGATGGTTGGGGAAAATGATACAAAAACCTTGTTTCAATGGATCATGGAATTACCCTAACTGCAATCAAATCTCTGTCCCCGATTTTCTTTGGGCCCACTTATGGGACTGAAAAAATTTCCTTTGGGGGGCTAAATTGGGGGTGGTCGACTAGGGGAGGTAGGTGATCTTGGTTTCCAATAGCGTTTTCGGGGCACAGTTTGCGCCCAGAAATTTTGTTCCCAGTAAGGGAAATTTGATTAACAAAAATTATCCCCAAAAGGAGAACAATAGTTAAAAATCTCATTTGGGCAAAAGAGAGGCATATATGGGATATCAAAAAAGGGGGTGGGGGGAGTTAAGAAATCAGTATATTCAATTAAAAAGGGGAAAAAAAGAAAGGAAAAAAAAGAAA
>NW_026469015.1:2500-13191 GCF_026875155.1 Cherax quadricarinatus | reverse complement strand
CGGAAGGATGGAACATTTACTAGGATAACTCTACAACTGTCGCTCTACTATGAAGGGAAAACTGTCAGAGAGGTGTTTTGTCTGTGTACATAAGAATAACATGAGCATAACAAAAATATTAGGTGATGAAAGACTGGATATCAGATTGGAGGAAGAGAGTATGGAGGAGGTGAATGTTTCAGATATTTAGGAAGTGGACGTGTCAGCAAATGGGTCTATGAACGATGAGGTGAATCACAGAATTGATGAGGGGAAAAGGGTGAGTGGTGCACTTAGGAGTCTGTGGATGACAAAGAACTTTGTCAGTGGAAGCAAAAAAGGGGAATGTATGAGAGCATAGTTGTACCAACACTCTTGTTATGGGTGTGAAGCATGGGTGATGAATGTTGCAGCGAGGAGAAGGGTGGAGGCAGTGGAGATGTCATATCTGAGGGCAAATGGTTGGTTGTGAATATAATGCAGAGAATTTGTAGTTCAGAAATTAGGAGGTGTGGGATTGCTAAAACTATTATCCAGGGGGCTGAGGACAGGTTGTTGGTGGTTTCGGACATGTAGAGAGAATGGAACAAAAACAGAATGACTTCGAGTGTATAAAATCTGTATTGGAGGGAAGGCGGGGTTGGGGGTTGGCCTAGGAAGGGTTGGAGGGAGGGGGTAAAGGAGGTTTTGTTGTGCGAGGAGCTTGGACTTCAGCAGCATGCATGAGCGGATTTGATAGGAGTGAATGGAGACAAATGTTTTTAATACTTGACATTCTGTTGGAGTGAGAGCAAAATAACATTTATGAAAGGGATCAGGGAACTGGCAGGTCGGACTGAGTCTGGAGATGGGAAGTACAGTGCCTGCACTCTGAAGGAGGGGTGTTAATGTTGCGTTTTATAACTGTAGTGTAAAACACCCCTCTGGCAAGACAGTGTGGATGGTGAATGATGATGGAAAATTTTTCTTTTTCGGGCCACCCTGCCTTGGTGGGAATCAGCCGATGTGTTAATAAAATTAAAATAACATACAAAAAAAAAAAAAAAAAAAAAAGCCCACAAAAATGCAGACACTCGCTTTATGTGTAAGAAGTGTAAGTCACCATTGTGTATGAAGCAATGTTTCAGAGTTCCACAAGCTGCAGAACTTCTAGGAACATGTCCAATGACTGTACATTTGTATATATATTATAGAACAATAGTAATAAACAATTTTTTCTATTGTTTGTTTGTGTAAACAAGTTTTGTAAACAATATACTGATAATTATGCTTGTGTGCTTATTGTGCTGTATATAACGAATGTATACACCTACCATCCGACTTACGACGGAGTTCGGTTCTGAGAAACCGGTCGTAAGTTGAACTTTACTACTGAATATCAACAAAACATTTTTGTAATGACTTTATTTTATTGTTTTATTTTGGTATTTCATGTTTTACTTTACTTTTTATGCTGTTAGTACTGTATTTTATACTGTAAGGTTTAGGATAAACACTGCGTACAACACAAATAGTTGTTTATTTCCCAGAAATTTGGCATAAAAAACACAGTCGTAAGTCGAGTGGTCGTAAGTCGAGCAGGTCGTAAGTCAGATGGTAGGTGTATATGTACATTACACCTTACTTTGGTCTCACAGGCCAGATAAGTTACATGAAAAAATAAAGTAGTGGTACAAGCAAAATACTACGGAAATGGATAGAAAAAAAATTACCAGCGTATGGCAACAGCGGCGATTGCCGCTGTTGCATTACGCGGCCATTTTCTGCCAACTTTACGCCTCTATATCTTGGTTAAGTATGATGGCAAAAAATTTTTGTTGAGCTTAAAACAATTAGAAAAATAATCTTAACATTTTCATAAGAAAAAATAATTTTGTTTTTTTTTGAATATTTTCGACACCAGGAGGACACTCCAGGATTTGGGTTTTGACAGTGAATGGATTAAAGAAAGTGGCAGCTCATGGCACTGGGGGAAAAGTGTTGTCATGGATCGAGTCATGGCCCACCAATAGGAAGCAGAGAGTATGCTTAAATGGGGTTAAATCCGAGTGGGGATCTGTAACAAGTGGAGTTCCACAGGGATCAGTCTTGGGCCCGTTGTTGTTTATAATATATATCAGTGACCTTGATGAGGGAGTTACTAGTGATATGAGCAAATTCACTGATGACACAAAGATAGGTAACTGGAGAACTGATTCAAACGTAGATGTCACGGAACTTCAGGAGGAATTAGACGAGCTCAATTCGTGGTCAGAAAAGTGGCAGATACAGTTCAATGTAGATAAATACAACGTTCTGAAGCTCAGTAGTGTCCATAACGTAGAACTTAGCCATACAGATTGCGAAAAGGACTTGAGGGTTATGGTAAGCAGCAACCTTAAACCAAGACAGCAATGCATAAGCGTACGTAATAAGGCAACAGATTACTAGGATTTATATCATGAACTGTAAGCAACAGAAGTCCACTAGTATGGGCCAGCAGGCCTGGTGCAGTGTTCCTCCTTCTTATGTTCTTATGCTTTAATAATGTCCTGAACTGTACATAAGTGTCTTTTTCCACATCACATAATTGCTACTACATAAAGGACATGCCTAGTTTGGGCCAACAGGCTGCTGCAGTGTTCCTCCTTTCTTATGTTTCTTATGTAATAGAGAAGGGACACTGAAACATGCCTTCTCAAATCCATCCATATACATTTGCCCAACCTATTTTTTATGCAACCAAAGCCAAGCTTTTGTAACCTTTCTTTCTCATGTACCAGCTGACTTTTCTACCACGTGTGTAAGTAGTACTACTACCACACACACACAAATAACCCGCACATAAAAGAGAGAAGCTTACGACGAGGTTTCAGTCCGACTTGGACCATTTACAAAGGTGTGACTTTGTAAATGGTCCAAGTCGGACCGAAACGTCATCGTAAGCTTCTCTCTTTTATGTGCGGGTATTTGTTGTGTATGTTCCAGTCACGGTATTGTGCCTTTTTTGTTATTTACTACTACCACCTCTACTTGTGTGGGTGAAACGTTATCAATAAAGGATCACATTATACTGCTGCCAGACCCATGATCCTAAGTCGAGTGGTCGTATGTCGCGCAGGTCGTAAGTCAGATGGTACCTGTATGTAGTAGGCGAAGAATAAGTATGGATGACCTTTACGGTGAGTAGTTTTAGACTTTTGAATATTGATGGAGTATGCTGTCTAGAGTGGGAATTTATTATCATTCTGGCTGCAGCCTTTTGCTGTGTTATTAATGGTCTTAGGTGATTTAATGTTGTTGATTCACATGCACAAATTCCATACGTGAGATATGGGTAGATGACTGAGTGATACAGTGCAAGGAGAGTTGATTGTGAAACATAGCACTGTATCTCTGATAGAATGCCTACTGTCTTAGAGATTTTCTTGGGAATTTGTTGTATATGGGTCTGGAATTTAGCCCATTCAGGGTCCAGAGGCCAAATTTTAACCCTTTCAGGGTCCGTCCCATAGATCTACGGCTTTACGGTGAGTGTCCAAACCGTAGATCTACGCCATGAGCTCAGCTCACTCTGATAAACTGTGAGTGGTACATTTGGGCCTAGATATGAGAGATACATCTATGTGGTATGTGTGCACCACATAAAACAGATCCTGCAGCACACTGTGTATAATGAGAGAAAAAAAACTGAAATCATGATTTTTCGATTAAAACAGCAACTTTGCAATGTTTTTTCGTATGTTTTTTATAGTTGTATTTGCGATTTCTTGGTCTCATTTGATAGAATGGAAGACATATTACAGAAATTAAGATGATTTTGATTGGTTTTAGTATGGAAATGGCTTGAAAAATGAGCTCAAAGTAGCGGAAATGTTAAATTTTTGCCGATATTCAAGAGTAAACAAACGACCCTCACACGTCTAATACACGTCAGTGGTGGGTCTAATATACATTCACAAATATGGTGATGATATTTATACAATTATTACAGTATTGCATAAAAAGTAAATCTTCTATTTTTTGGTGTGAATAAAAAAATTTATTATGTGAATAAAAAATCAAAAAGGAATTTACTTGTTTAAAACCTCAAAACATAACTAATGAACAGAGGAAATGTTAGTTTAGTGCCAGGAATACCTACATTGTTTATTCTGGACCCTATTTTGGGAAAATTTGGGAAAATTTTGAACTTTGTGTTTTAAAATTTGGGCCAAAAATTAACAATTTCCCATACTTTATTTTGTAGTTTTAAACAGTTTACTTGGCGATTTCTTGTGCTCAATCGATTAAATAGAAGTAATACTAGTGAAATAGCTAAGAATTGGTTGATTGGAATAATTTTAATTGGCCTAAAATGGGAGTCAAAGTCGGCAAAAACGCCGATTGTAAATATCGCTGACACATCAAAATTCGCGAGGCATAATTTCGTCAATTTTCCCCCAAATTTGTACTTTTTGTTTTATTACCTTCACAAAAAGATTCTCTACGATTTCATAAGAAAAAATAACAATTTTTTTTTTTTTTTGAAAAATTCTTGGGGCACTGGTGCGTGACTCCAGATTTGGGCCTTGGACCCTGAAAGGGTTAAAGGGTGCACCAGTGTCCAAGAATTTTCAAAAAATAATTTTGTTATTTTTTCTTATGAAATGGTAGAGAATCTTTTTCTGAAAGGGAATAAAACAAAAAATACCAAATTTGATAGAAAATTGACAACATTATACTCTCGTGAATTTTGATGTGTCAGCGATATTCACGCATCGGCGATTTTGCCAACTTTGACTCCCATTTTAGGCCAATTACTTTATTCCAGTCGACCAAATTCTTAGCTATTTCACTAGTATTACTTCTATTCCATCAACTGAGCACACGAATTCACCAAGTCAACTGTTTCAACTACAAAATAAAGTGATCAGAAATTGGTAATTTGGCCTATTTAATGCAAAGTTCAAAATACAGTGGACCCTCGACCAACGCTATTAATCCGTTCCTGAGAGCTCTTCTTTAATCGAAATTATCGTTAGTCGAGTTAATTTTCCCCATAAGAAAAAATGGAAATCAAATTAATCCATTCCTGACACCCCAGAATATTAAAAAAAGAAATTTTACCACATGAAATATTAATTTTAATACACACAAACTGAAGAAGACATGCACAGTTACATGACACTTACCTTTATTGAAGATCTGGTGATGACTGATGGGATGGGAGGAGGGGAGGGTGTTGATGGTCTTAGTGTTTAGAAGGGGAATCCCCTTCCATTAGGACTTCAGGTGGCAAGTCCTTTTCTGGGGTTACTTCCATTCTTCTTTTAATGCCACTAGGACCAGCTTGAGAGTCACTGGACCTCTGTCGTGCAATATATCTGTCCATAGAGGCCTGTACCTCCCGTTCCTTTATGACATTTCTAAAGTGCTTCACAACATTGTCAGTGTAATAGTCACCAGCATGGCTTGCAGTAGCTGTGTCAGGGTGATTTTCATCAAAAAAGGTTTGCACTTTAAGCCACATTGCACACATTTCCTTAATCTCAGAAGTAGGTAACTTCTTCAATTTCTCTATCCCCTCCTCTGAAGCAGTTTCCTCAGGAGTGGCCTCTTGCTGTTGAAGATGATCTAGCAGCTCATCAGTGGTTAGTTCTTCATTGTCCTCCTCCACCAACTCTTCCACATCCTCCCCACTAACCTACAACCTCAAGGACTTCCCCAATGCCACAATGGATTCCTCAACTGGCATAGGATTCTCAGGGTTAGCCTCAAACCCTTCAAAATCCCTTTTGTCTATACATTCTGGCCACAGTTTTTTCCAAGCAGAGCTCAAAGTCCTCTTAGTCACTTCCTCCCAAGCCTTACCTATAATGTTTACACAACTGAGGATGGTAAAGTGATCTTTCCAAAACTCTCTTAGAGTCGTTTGAGTCTCTGAGGTCATACAAAGCACCTTTCAAACATAGCTTTTGTTGTACAGTTTCTTGAAGTTTGCAATGACCTGCTGGTCCATGGGCTGCAGGAGAGGAGTGGTATTAGGAGGCAAAAACTTCACCTTAATGAAGCTCATGTCCCTAGAAAGTCACTCTGCCAAGTCTGAAGGATGACAAGGAGCATTGTCTAATTCCCAAAGAGGCACTTAAGGTCTAATTTCTTTTCAATTAGGTAATTTTTCACAGTGGGGGCAAATGCATGGTGTAACCAGTCACAGAAAAAGTCGCTAGTGGCCCATGCCTTACTGTTTGCCCTCCACAGCACACACAAATTAGCCTTGAGGACATTGTTTTTCCTGAACACTCTGGGAGTTTCAGAGTGATACACCAATAAAGGCTTCACTTTGCAATCACCACTAGCGTTAGCACAGAATAAAAGAGTAAGCCTGTCTTTCATAGGCTTATGTTCTGGGAGTGCGTTTTCCTCCTGAGTAATGTAGGTCCTGCTTGGTAATTTCTTCCAAAACAGGCCTGTTTCGTCACAATTTAACACTTGTTCAGGTTTCAGTCCTTCACTGTCTATGTACTCCTTGAATTCCTGCACATATTTTTCAGCCGCTTTGTGGTACGAACTGGCAGCCTCACCATGCCTTATCACACTAGGAATGCCACTACGATTCTTAAATCTCTCAAACCAACCTTTGCTGGCCTTAAATTCACTCACATCACCACTAGTTGCTGGCATTTTTTTAATTAAATCATCATGCAACTTCCTAGCCTTTTCACAAATGATCGCTTGAGAGATGCTATCTCCTGCTATCCGTTTTTCATTTATCCACACCAATAACAGTCTCTCAACATCTTCGAGTACTTGCGATCTCAGTTTCGAAAACGAAGTTGCACCTTTGGCAGAACAGCTTCCTTGATTGCCATTTTCTTGCTACAATAGTAGCGATGGTTGATTGGGCTTTGTGTACAACCTGGCCAGCTCGGAGACACACACTCCACTTTCATACTTAGCAATGATCTCTTTCTTCATATCCATAGTAATTCTCACCCTTTTTGCTGTAGGGTTGGCACTAGAAGCTTTCTTGGGGCCCATGGTGACTTATTATGCAGGTGCAATCACTACAAACTCTGTGATAATATGAAATGTTCCGATTGTATGTTTGGATGGGACTGTGGTGGCTGGCTGGCTTTTAAACACTGGCACCCACGGGACAAGTGAGGCACACTCAGGCCAAAGTGGACGCGTCTCGAACAGAACGAATAGTGTTGGTCGGTTTTTTTAGCGCTAGTCGAGGCAAAATTTTTGAGTTAAAATGTATCGCTAGTCGGATTTAACGTTAGACGATGCCAACGTTGGTTGAGGGTCCACTGTACTCCAATTTCAAAATAGAGTCCAGAATTAACAATGCAGGCATTCCTGGCACTAAATTAACATTTCCTCTGTTCATTAGTTACGTTTTCAGGCTTTACTAATGAATTCCATTTTGATTTTTTATTCACATAATGATTTTTATTCAAACCAAAAAAGAAGATTTACTGTTATGCAATATTGTAATAATTGTGTAAATAATATCACCACATTTGTGAATGTATATTAGACCCACCAGCAAGCGTGTATTAGACGTGTAAGGTCATTTGTTTACTCTTAAACATTGGCAAAAATTTAACATTTCCGCTACTTTGAGATCAGTTTCAAGCCATTTCCAGTACTAAAACCAATCAAAATCATCACTATTTCTCTAATATGTCTTCCATTCTATCAAGTGAGACCAAGAAATTGCAAATACATCTATAAAAAACATACGAAAAAACATTGCAAAGTTGCTGTTTTAATCGAAAATTACGGTCTCAGTTTTTTCCTCTCATTAAGCACTATGTGCTGCAGGATTTGTTTTATGTGTTGCACACATACCACATAGATGTATTCTCTCATATCAAGGTCAAAATTTACCACTCACAGCTTATCAGAGTGAGATGAGCTCATGACGTAGATCTACGGTTTGGACCCTCAACGTAAAGCCGTAGATCTACGGCACAGACCCTCAAGGGGTTAGGCTACTGTCAAGGTGGATTCCTAGGAATTTTCCCCTCTATGCGTCTTGTGATGGGTGATCTGTTTAGCGCTATGTTAAGTGGAACATTTGTGGCTCTGTTTCCAAGCTGAATGAAATAGGTTTTGTCAGTATTGAGTTTCTGCTTGTTAGTCATCATCCAGGTAGATATTTTCTGCAATTCAGCATTATCAGTGTTGGCCAGTAAGACTGGGTTTGGGTGAGAGAAGAGGTATGTTGTGACATCTGCAAATGATATGAGTTTGAGTAGTTGTGATGCATTTGGTAGGTCATTGATGTAAATAAGAAGAGGAGAGGGCCAAGGACACTTCCTTGTGGGACCCCAACTGTAATTTTTTGTGTGGAAGGGTTAGCTCCATTTGTGTACACATATTGGCTTCTTTTACTAAGGTATGACTTCAGGTGGTTGAGGGAGTGTGTTATTTTCATGTGCAGCAAATCATGGTCAACTGTATCAAAAGCTTTACACAAATCAATGAAGATACCAAGGGGAACTTCTTTTTTCTCAAGAGCGTGTATATTACTTTTAATATGTGTATAATAGCATCATTAGTGCTTTTATTAGTCCTGAATCCAAACTGAGAGGGGTTGAGTATGTCTTGAGAGACAAGGTAGGAATAGATCTGCATATGAATTAATTTTTCAAAGATTTTACAGAGCAGAGGTAAGTTAGATATTGGTCTATAGTTATTCAAGTCTGTTTAATCTCCTTTGTGGATCAGGGTGACCCTCACTATTTTGAGAATTGATGGGAAGGTGGAGGATTTGATGGATTTGTTAAAGAGTGTTGCAATAATTAGTGACAGTACTTCAGGAGCTTTTTTGTACATAAAAGGTGATAAGGTAATTGTATCTCCTGCCTTGTTTTTAAGGGCATTGATGATGAGCGAGACTTCTGCTGGGTTGGCTGGAGCTAGGGATAGTGTACTCGGGTAGGCACCTGTGAGGTAATCTGATGGACGGGTGTATGAGCTTGGGATTTTGCTTGCTAGATTCTTTCCTATGATGGAGAAGAAAACATTGAGTCTGTTTGCTGTTTCAGTTGGTGGAATAGGGGTTCATCTGATTTTGTTAATTTGAGTGTTTTGTTTTTGGATATGTTTTTAGTTCCTTGAATTTACAATAGGGTTTTCCAGGTCTTTTTCATATCACCTTTTATGTTATGTAATCTGTTCTTACAATACAATTTTTTTGACATTCTTATCAGGCTGGTAAGGATTGACGAGTAACGTTTAGAAAAGTCTTTGGTTATTTGGCCCAATCTATACTGTTTTTCGTATAGGTGCTTTGTGTTAATGGATTTAAGAATGCTGGGTGTTAGCCAGGGACTGTTTAGTCTCTTAGCTGTGATCTGTTTAGTTATTTTTTAAGGGCAATGCTTGTTATAGAGGTAATTTTTTTTTTTTTTAGAAAATTATTAATACATTCATCAGTATCAGTATATGTTTCTAGCTCATTATTCCAGTCAGTGTTATAGAGTAATTAACTGCTGTCTCATAATGCATGTATGCTGCTCCACTACTTGCTCTTGTGTCTGACTGGAAGCTTGGAGGGCCAGAAAAACTGCAGAACGAAGCAATGAGGATCATTTTAGGATGCCCTCGTACTGCCAAAATTTTAAATATGCAAAAAGAACTTGATATTCCAAGCATCAGAGATCGTGTTAGTGAAAGAAATATCCTAATTGGGGTTAATATGCTCAGGCAAGCCCATTCAAACCCCTGCACAGAAGCCCTCCAAACTTTCCTCAGCACTGGTGAACACTCCTCCAGATGGATCGAAAAAACTGGAACCGACCTCCGCATGAATCAGATACATGATCTATGTCAAGTAAGGCAACAGCGGCACTTCTCCGCTCCATGGGATATTACCCCATTCCAAACTACCATTCCTCCATTTCCCCCCAAACTACTTCTTAAATCACAACCAAAACTTCGCCTTGAAGCCAAACATGATGCCTTAAGCTGTATTGATAACTTAGTCACACAGCACACACACTCGCAAATTATTTATATTGATGGTTCTGTTCACCAATCCACTGGTGCAGCTGGTAGTGCTGCTGTTGTCGTACAGGGTGATGCCTCTCTTAAAGAATTTGGAGCACGCATTAATAATTGGGCCTCTACCCTTCAGACAGAACTGTTTGCCATACTCCTTGCACTGAAATGCATCTATGTATCTAAGATTGACAGTTTAATTGTAACTGATTCTCTGTCATCCATAAATGCTCTCAACTCATTTAGTATAAATTGTGGCATGCTTGTGTCAGAAGCCAGACATAGGTATGGTAAGATTGTGGACAGTGGAGTCAGAGTGCACCTCCTGTGGATTCCATCTCACACTGGTCTTCGGATGCATGATAGAACTGATAAATTTTCTAAACTGTATGCTTTCAAAGAGGGAGTAGATTACAATCTTGGCTTGTCATGTAGTAGTTTGAGAACAATAATACGAAAATAACTTCAACTGAATTTTATTGACTTAAGACTCAGGGAGATTGACACCAGTCAGTCCATCTATCATCATTCTATCATGCAGGAGGAGCCACATGTCTATGGTGCATCCAACAAAATAACCAGATTCTTGGATGTCACTACCGCCCGGCTCCGGCTGGGTTACAAGTATCTTTGGTTAAATCACCACCACCAGATGTAGACCAAACGAAATGTAAACTTTGCCAGATGGACTACTGTCACACCCTGCGTCATTATGTACTGGAGTGTGATAAAAT
>NW_026469014.1:0-12698 GCF_026875155.1 Cherax quadricarinatus | reverse complement strand
CCGGCAGGGAGGGACCATCACACAAAAAGGTCAGTGTTCACTTGGTCTGGCATTGGAAGGACCATCCACACAAGGTCAGTGTTTCATGTGTTCCCTGACAGTGGAAGGACCATCACACAACAAGGTCAGTGAATCACTGTGGTCCTGGCAGTGGAGGATCATCACACAACAAGGTCAGTTTCTCACTGTGGTCTTGGCAGTAGAAGGACCATCACACAACAAGGTCAGTGTCTCACTGTGGTCCTGGCAGTGGAGGGACCATCACACAACAAGGTCAGTGTCTCACTGTGGTCCTGGCAGTGGAGGGACCATCACACAAACAAGGTCAGTGTCTCACTGTGGTCCTGGCAGTGGAGGGACCATCAAACAACAAGGTCAGTGTCATCACTGTGGACCTGGCAGTGGAGGTGCCCATCACACAACAAGGTCAGTGTCTCACTGTGCCCTGACAGTGGAAGGACCATCACACAACAAGGTCAGTGTCTCACTGTGGTCCTGGCATTTGGAGGGATCATCACACAACAAGGTCAGTGTCTCACTGTGGTCCTGGCAGTGGAGGACCATCACACAACAAGGTCAGTGTCTCACTGTGGTCCTGGCAGTGGAGGGACCATCACACAACAAGGTCAGTGTCTCACTGTGTCCTGGCAGTGAAGGGACCATCACACAACAAGGCCAGTGTCTCACTGTTGTCCTGGCAATGGAGGGACCATCACAACAACATGGTCAGTGTCTCACTGTGGTCCTGGCAGTGGAAAGACCATCACACAACAAGGTTAGTGTCTCACTGTGGTCCTGGCAGTGGAGGGACCATCACACAACAAAGTCAGTGTCTCACTGTGGTCCTGGCAGTGGAGGGATCATCACACAACAAGCTCAGTGTCTCACTGTGGTCCTGGCAGTGGAGGGACCATCACACAAAAAGGTCAGTGTCTCATTGTGGCCCTGACAGTGGAAGGACCATCACACAACAAGGTCAGTGTCTCACTGTGGTCCTGGCAGTGGAGGGATCATCACACAACAAGGTCAGTGTCTCACTGTGGTCCTGGCAGTGGAGGGACCATCACACAACAAGGTCAGTGTCTCACTGTGGTCCTAGCAGTGGAGGGACCATCACACAAAAAGGTCAGTGTCTCACTGTGGTCCTGGCAGTGGAGGGACCATCACACAACAAGGTCAGTGTCTCACTGTGGTCCTGGCAGTGGAGGGACCATCACACAACAAGGTCAGTGTCTCACTGTGGTCCTGGCAGTGGAGGGATCATCATACGACAAGGTCAGTGTCTCACTGTGGTCCTGGCAGTGGAGGGACCATCACACAACAAGGTCAGTGTCTCACTGTGGTCCTGGCAGTGGAGGGACCATCACACAACAAGGTCAGTGTCTCACTGTGGCCCTGACAGTGGAAGGACCATCACACAATAAGGTCAGTGTCTCACTGTGGCCCTGACAGTGGAAGGACCATCACACAACAAGGTCAGTGTCTCACTGTGGTCCTGGCAGTGGAAGGACCATCACACAACAAGGTCAGTGTCTCACTGTGGTCTGGCAGTGGAAGGATCATCACACAACAAGGTCAGTGTCTCACTGTGGTCCTGGCAGTGGAAGGACCATCACACAACAAGGTCAGTGTCTTACTGTGGTCCTGGCGGTAGAAGGACCATCACACAACAAGGTCAGTGTCTCACTGTGGTCCCTTGCAGTGGAAGGACCATCCACACAACAAGGTCAGTGTCTTACTGTGTCCTGGCGGTAGAAGGACCATCACACAACAAGGTCAGTGTCTCACTGTGGTCCTGGCAGTGGAAGGACCATCACAACAAGGTCATGTCTCACTGTGGTCCTGGCAGTGGAGGGACCATCACACAACAAGGTCAGTGTCTCACTGTGGTCCTGGCAGTGGAGGGACCATCACACAATAAGGTCAGTGTCTCACTGTGGCATATATATATATATATATAATATAATATATATATATATATATATATAATATATATATAAAATATTATATATATATATATATAATATATATATATATATATATTATATATATATATATAAAGTAGTACTGGAGCGGCTCAGTGGCTTCTTCTACAGAGCGGTCTCCTCCTGAAAGGGGTGCGGCTGAGTGGCTTCTTCTACAGAGCGGTCTCCTCCTGAAAGGGCTGCGGCTGAGTGGCTCCTTTTCACACCTATGTGCTAATGACCTTTTTCACACCTATATGCTAATGACCTTAACCCCCGCCACGACCCCCCGCCCACGACCCCCGCCCACGACCCCACCACCCCGCCCCCCCGCGCCCCCACCCGCCCCCCACCTGCGCCCCCCCCGTGCCCCCCCGCCCGTCGCGCCGACCCACCGGCCCCACCGCGCCCTCGCGCCCCGCCCGCGCCCCGCCCCGCGCCTTCTGCAGCGTCGTCCGGATTGCCCCCGTGCCCCGAATTTTTTTCCGATTTTTTTCAAATTTTTTTTTAATTTCTTGTGCTCTCCTCGAATCAAGTTTTTGGATTCCCCCTCCCACTTTCACCCCCATCCAAATTTCATTTTCTTATGATCTCCTTGGATCAAGTTTTCTCGATAATACAAAGACTCTAATTCCTCGGATCAAATTTTTGGCTACCCCTCCTTCCACCCCCCCCCCCCCAATTTTTTTTTCTCGATAATACAAAGACTCCATCTCCTCGGATCAAGTTTTTCTCGATAATACAAAGACTCCAATTCCTCGGATCAAGCTTTTGGATTCCCCCCTCTGGGTATAAGCATTCAAAATGGACTCCCACTTGCATCAAGGTTTTCTCGATGATACAAAGACTCCAATTCCTCGGATCAAATTTTTTTCCTCGATAATACCAAGACTCCATCTCCTCGGATTAAGTTTTTGGATTCCTCCCTCTCAGGGTAAGCATTCAAATGAACTCCTCCTATGGGGCATGGTACTTTCTCTTACTACAGGTCTAAACAAGTGTGACGTCACCCCACCTGTGTTTACTCGGCGGTCAGTGACGTCATGTGATGACCTCACACATACAGGCTGAATCTTGTCGACTTCCCCCTATGTCAGTGACGTCACGCGATGACCCCACACACACAGGCTGAATCTTGTCAACTTCCCCATCTCAGTATTACACATTTCATATACAACATAGGGAAAATATTTTCACTCTTAACCCAGGATAACCAAATAATTTCCATTTTTTCGTTAATACCCACAAAAAACCCACAATTTCTTTACAAATACAACACAAGTCTAGACATTTTTCCTCGTTTTAAACTATTTCATCTCAGTCACTACCCACGAAGTAACCTTCTCTCTCTCCTCCTCCCCCCCTCCCAAACCCCTCACACTCAACCAACACCTCACAATTTTCACTCAAAACCCCCCAATTTTTCTCGTTTTAACTATTTCATCAGAAAGTCACCACAACACTTATAACCACTTTTCGTAAATTCACTAGTCACAATTTACATATTACGAAGTTAATACGCACACACACCTCACTTTACTTTGAACACCTTCAAAACACTCTCATAAATCATCTGAATACTCACAAAAATACCTTTGAACATTTCCAAACAACACTGAAACACTTCCAAAATATCATTTTGAATACTCCCAAATAAGATTTGACATCTCTATTTTACTGCACTTACACATTTCATTAAATTACAACTCACCCCCCCAAACTCCTCCCTCAGTCTCCAGACTTCACAAAAATTATCCAAAAAACTAACTCAAACACTTTACTTTGAACATCACCAAAAAACACCATCAATTACCTTTAAATACTCCAAAAACATCATCGAAACACCCCCAAATCACCTCTGAATACTCCCAGAACACCTTCATAAGTACTCTTTGCACATCATTTGAACACCTTCAAAAACACCTTTGAATAACCTCAAAAACCATTTGAGTACTCCCCAAATACCCCCACTGAATGCTACTAAAACACCACTGAATAAAACTCAAAACACCACCAAATCACCAAAAACAAGATCAACACCCCATCCCACAACACCCCACAACCCCCACAACACCCCAATCGATCCCACAACCCACTCCCCCAAACACCAACCACAATTTTTTCTCGTTTTAACTAATTTCATCAAAAAAGGGTCACAACAAACACACTTATTAATCACTTTTCAACAACTAGTTCGACAACAACACCCAAAAACAACCCAAAAACCCACAACACCCACCCCCAAATTTTTCTCGTTTAAACTAATTTCATCAAAAAAAAACACAACAACAACCCACTTATAACATCTTTTTCGGTATCTCTATTCGACAACAACACCCACAACACCCACATCCCACAACACCCCACAACCCACATCACCCACAACCCACATCACCCACACCCCACAACACACACAACCCACATAAACCCACACCCCCAATTTTTTTCTCGTTTTAACTAATTTCATCAAAAGTCACAACAAAAACAACAACCCACAACTTATAATCACACATTTGAATAACCTCAAAACACCATTTGAGTACTCCCAAATACACCACTGAATACTACTAAAAACACCACTGAATACACTCAAAACACCCCCAAAAAATCACCTTTAAACTAAGATCAACACCCACATCCCACAACCCACAACACCCACGTCCCACATAACCCACATCCCACATCACCCACCCCCCAACAACTACCCAAATTTATAACCACTTTTTTCCGGTATCTCTTAGTTCGACAAACAAACAACCCACAAACCCCCCAAATTTTTTTTCTCGTTTTAACTAATTTCATCAGAAAAAAGTCACATAAACAACCCACAACTTATAACCACTTTTTCGACATCACTAGTTCGACAACAACACCCACAACCACCAACACCCCACAACCCCAAAAATTTTTTTTCTCGTTTTAACTAATTTCATCAGAAAAAAGTCACAAAAACAACCCACTTATTCATCTTTTTTGGTATCTCTAGTTCGACTACATTACCCAAAACCCCTCACAATTACCAATTTATTCAAAATTTTTTTCCCCTTCTTTTTAACTGAATCTTAAATGTAATACACTTTCCCTCTTTACATTACTAAAATTCTAATAAATCCTCTCCATACCCATCTCCTTGTATCCACATAAAATTGATTTTATACTCGAATCAACTAATCTCACTACCCAACTATTGCGACATGTTTAAAACCCCCTCCATTTTTTTCCCAATATATCATAACTTTTCAATTCTATAATTTATTTTTAAAATATTCACACATTACCTTTATTTTCAGTAAAATTTCCCCATATTTCTTTAAATTTCCCTAATTACAACCCTCCCAATACCCCTCTCCATCTCACCCGCATTTCTTCACTCCACTCACCCATCTCCCAACACCCCTCTTCTGAACACACACAAAAATCACATTTCACATCCAAAAATGCATCTCATCACCCATCTCAAATCCACTAAAATCACTGTAACCAAGATATTCACAAAACTCTATGTCACACCAACACACAACACACACACACACACACACACACAAAATATTTTACTTTGAACCCCTTTAAAAAACACTCTCATACATCATTTGAGACCACCTTTTCTCAATATCTCTCCTCCACAACCTTTATCATCTCACTACAGAACAACCCCAAGATTACTTCGAACACTCTCATAAATCATTTGAATACTCACATAAACACCTTTGAACATTTCCAAACAACACTGAAGCACTTCCAAAATATCATTTTGATTACTCCCAAATAAGATTTATCATCTCTAATTTATCTACACTTACACATTTCATTAACTGAAATTACAACACATCCACCATACTACTCCCTCCGTCTCCAGACATTAACACAAAAACTAACTCAGACACTTATGACATGAGACATTTTACCAAAACTAACACAAAGACATATCCGTTATATCTCCAATATCTAAGATCACCACAATCAAGACGTTTGCCAAATTCTATAACCCCACCACTAAGATCACACATTTTTTTTTGTACACATTCTCTTAAAACATCATCATAACGAAGATCACTAAAACTATCTATACTTTTACTAAGATCACATAACATTTTGTCTTCTCTAACTCACCAATTCACATTCTCATTCACACACATTTCATTAACCGAAATTACATCTCATCCACCAAACTCCTCCCTCATTCTCCAGACTTTACAACATTAGCACAAAAAAAAAACTAACCATACACTTATGACATGAGACATTACCATATCTAACACACTGACTAACTTTGAACCAACTCTGAACACCACTGATCAACTTCAAAAAATACTCTGCACATCATTTGAACACCTTCAAAAAACACCATCAAACACCTCCGAATACTCCCAAAACACTACTGATTACTACCAAATCACCACTGAATACTACCAAATCATCGTCAAAATCACCAGAAAATCACCCATCACGACGTAGGAGCCAGAGCAACCATCACCACTCCAACACCACCTACTACACTCTGGCTCCTAATGTCATGATGGGCCCGTCGGGGTTAAAACAACTCTAGGAGATATACGGAATGAATAAGGAAGGATGTTTTAGGGATGATGTGGATGAGGAAATGTGATATGCAACATAAATGCGGTATGAATATTCATACCGCAATATGTCAAGTATAGGTTTTTGGTATGTCTTAGTTAAGATGTGTATGTCTTAGTTGGAGGTGAATGTCTTAGATTTGGTGTGTATGTCTCATGTCTTAAATTTGTGATTGAAATGTAAAAGATGTGGGTGTCTGTGTTTTAAATTTTTTTTTGTGATAGTGATATTTACAGTGCTCAGTTATGTTTTTGATGTTGGTGGAAGTGTTGTGGTTTTTTTTGTGTGTCTTATTTTTGTGCGAATGTTTAAAAAATAAGTGTTTTCGTGTTTCACAGTAGTTCTGAGATGCTTGATCTTAGATTTTTGGTGATCTTGGTGATGAGTGTTGATAGATGACGGTAAACATGATATGGAATTGGTGATCGTGATTTTTGTGTGAATTAATTATAAAAATGGGGTTTTTCGTGATCTAGTGGTGGGGTAAATAAAATCTGGTAATCGTCTTGGATATAGTGTTCTTAGATAATGTAGGGTACAACGGGTTTTGAAACAAGGTGGGTTGGGTGTGATTTTACCAAAACCACCAAGTAACACAATGGGAGGTGACGTCACTGGAGGTGAGCTCGTCGGTCCTGTGAGGTGTGACATCGTGTTTTGGTGGTAGTGAGGTGAGTGCGCTTAGATATTGTCAAATATGATTTTTTTGTGTGAAATGTTTATTAAAAATGAGTGTTTTCTGTGATATTAGGGATTTTTTAGGTAAGTGAACATGGGTGATTGTAGTTGTGGTTGTCTTAGATTATGTGTGTGTGTGCAAGATATGTTTTCAGTTGATGGTGATCATGTACTAAGTGTTTGCGTATTAGGTTTGTGTTCATGCTTTTTTTTTATGTGCCAAATGGGGAGGGAGTTCTTGGTTATAGTGATTTGAGGGGATTTCTATAAAAAAGGGTGTTTGATGGTGATGTTAAACTTAGTTTCTGGTGATTTTGACGATGATTTGGTAGTATTCAGTGGTGATTTGGTAGTAATCAGTAGTGTTTTGGGAGTATTCGGAGGTGTTTGATGGTGTTTTTTGAAGGTGTTCAAATGATGTGCAGAGTATTTTTTGAAGATGATCAGTGGTGTTCAGAGTTGGTTCAAAGTTAGTCAGTGTGTTAGATATGGTAATGTCTCATGTCATAAGTGTATGATTAGTTTTTTTTTGTGCTAATGTTGTAAAGTCTGGAGAATGAGGGAGGAGTTTGGTGGATGAGATGTAATTTCGGTTAATGAAATGTGTGTGAATGAGAATGTGAATTGGCGAATTAGAGAAGACAAAATGTTATGTGATCTTAGTAAAAGTATAGATAGTTTTAGTGATCTTCGTTATGATGATGTTTTAAGAGAATGTGTACAAAAAAAAAAGTGTGATCTTAGTGGTGGGGTTATAGAATTTTGGGAAACGTTTTTGATTGTGGTGATCTTAGATATTGGAGAATAACGGTATGTCTTTGTGTTAGTTTTGGTAAATGTCTCATGTCATAAGTGTTGAGTTAGTTTTTGTGTTAATGTCTGGGACGGAGGGAGTGTATGGTGGATGTGTTGTAATTTTAGAATGAAATGTGTAAGTGTAGATAAATTAGAGATGATAAATTTATTTGGGAGTAATCAAAATGATATTTTGGAATGCTTCAGTGTTGTTTGGAAATGTTCAAAGGTGTTTTATGTGAGTATTCAAATGATTTATGAGAGTGTTCGAAGTAATCTTGGGGGTTTTTTTGTAGTGAGATGATAAAGGTTTGTGGAGGAGGATATTGAGAAAAGGTGGTCCAAATGATGTATGAGAGTGTTTTGAAGGTGTTCAAAGTAAAGTGATGTTTGTGTGTGTGTGTGTGTGTGTGTGGTGTGTTTGTGTGTGTGTGTGTGTGTGTTGTGTGTGTGTGTGTGTGTGTGTGTGTGTGTGTTTTGGTGGTCAAGAGTTTTGTGAAATATCTTGGTTACAGTGATTTTAGTGGATTTGAGATGGGTGATGAGATGCATTTGTGGATGTGAAATGTGATTTTTGGTGTGTTCAGAAGAGGTTTTGTTGGAGATGGGTGAGTGGATGTGAAAAAATGCGGGTGAGATGGAGAGGGGTAATGGGGAGGGTTGTATTAGAAATTTAATGAAATATGGGGAGATTTTACTGAAAATAAAGGAATGTGTGAATATTTTAAAAAGAAATTATAGAATTGAAAGTTATGATATATTGGAAAAGAATGGAGGGTGTTGAAACATGTCGCAATAGTTGGGTAGTGAGATTAGTTGATTCGAGTATAATATCAATTTATGTGGATACAAGGAGATGGGTATGGAGAGGATTTTATTAGAATTTTAGTAATGTAAAGAGGAATGTGTATTACATTTAAGATTCAGTAAAAAGAAGGGAAAAAATTGTGAATAAATTGGTAATTGATGAGGGTTGTGGGTAATGTAGTCGAACTAGAGATACCAAAAAAGATGATATAAGTGGGTTGTTTTTGTGACTTTTTCTGATGAAATTAGTTAAAACCCAGAAAAAAAATTGTGGGTTGTGGGTGTTTGGGGGTTGTGGGTGTTGTTGTCGAACTAGTGATGTCGAAAAAGTGGTTATAAGTTGTGGGTTGTTGATGTGACTTTTTCTGATGAAATTAGTTAAAACGAGAAAAAAAATTTTTGGGTTGTGGGGGTTGTGGGTTGTTGGGTTGTTGTCGAACTAGAGATACCGAAAAAAGTGGTTATAAGTGTGGGTAGTTGTTGTGGGGGGGGTGGGTGATGTGGGATGTGGGTGTTGTGGGGTTTTAGGTGTTTTTTGTCGAACTAGAGATGCTGAAAAGTGGTTATAAGTTGTGGGTTGTTGATGTGCTTTTTCTGATGAAATTAGTTAAAACGAGAAAAAAAATTGTGGGGTGTGGTGAGTGGGTTGTGTGTGTTTGGGGTGTGGGTGATGTGGGTTGTGGGTGATGTGGGATGTGGGTGTTGTTGACGAACTAGAATTGTTGAAAAGTGATTATAAGTTGTGGGTTGTTGTTGTTGTGACTTTGTGATGAAATTAGTTTAAAACGAGAAAAAAATTGTGGGTTGTTGGTGATGTGGGGTTTTGGGTGATGTGGGATGTGGGTGTTGTGGGTTGTGGGTGTTGTGGGATGTGGGTTTGATCTTAGTTTATGGTGATTTTGGTGGTGTTTTGAGTGTATTCAGTGGTGTTTAGAGTATTCAGTGGTGTATTTTGGATATCAAATGGTGTTTTGAGGTTATTCAAATGTGTGATTATAAGTTGTGGGTTGTTGTTGTTGTTGTGACTTTCTGATGAAATTTGTTTAAAACGAGAAAAAAATTGTGGGGTGTGGGTGATGTGGGTTGTGTGTGTTTTTGGGGTGTGGGTGATGTGGGTTGTGGGTGTTGTGGGGTGTGGGTGATGTGGGTGTGGGTGTGTGGGAGTGGGTGTTGTTTTGAACTAGAGATACGAAAAGTGTTATAAGTGGGTTGTTGTTGTGACTTTTCTGATTGAAATTAGTTAAAACGAGAAAATTGTGGGGTGTGGGTGTTGTGGGTGTTGTGGGTTGTGGGTGTTGTTGTCGAACTAGAGTTGTTGAAAAGTGAATTATAAGTGTGATGTTGTTGTGACCTTTCTGATGAAATTAGTTAAAACGAGAAAAAATTGTGGGGTGTGGGTGATGTGGGTGTGTGGGGATGTGGGTATTGTTGGGTGTTGTGGGATGTGTGTGTTTAAACTTAGTTTATGGTGATTTTGTGGTGGGGTTTTGAGTGTATTCAGTGGTTTTTAGTAGCATTCAGTGGTGTATTGGGAGTACTCAAATGGTGTTTTGAGGTTATTCAAAGGTGTTTTTGAAGGTGTTCAAATGATGTGGCAAGAGTACTTATGAAGGTGTTCTGGGAGTATTCAGAGGTGATTTGGGGGTGTTCGAATGATGTTTTTGGAGTATTTAAAGGTAATTGATGGTGTTTTTTGGTGATGTTCAAAGTAAAGTTTGGGGGTTAGTTTTGTGTAATGTTGTGAAGTCTGGAGACTGAGGGAGGAGTTTGGGGGGATTTATTGTAATTTAATGAAATGTGTAAGTGCAGATAAAGTAGAGATTTTCAAATCTTATTTGGGAGTATTCAAAATGATATTTTGGGAAATGTTTCAGTGTTGTTTGGAAATGTTCAAAGGTATTTTTTGTGAGTATTTCAGATATTTATGAGAGTGTTTTGAAAGGTGTTCAAGTAAAGTGAGGTGTGTGTGCGTATTAACTTCGTAATATGTAAATTGTGACTAGTGAATTTTTCGAAAAGTGGTTATAAGTGTTGTGGTGACTTTTTGATGAAATAGTTAAAACGAGAAAAATTGGGGGTTATGAGTGAAAATTGTGAGTGTTGGTTGGAGTGTGAGGGGTTTGGGAGGGTGGGGAGGAGGAGAGAGAGAAAGGTTACTTCGTGTTGAGTGACCTGAGATGAAAAGTTTAAACGGGGAAAAATGTCTAGAAATTGTGTTGTATTTTGTAAAGAAATTGTGGATTGTTGTGGGTATTAACGAAAAAAAAAGTGAAATTATTTGGATTACCTGGGTTTAAGAGTGAAATATTTTCCCTATGTTGTAAAATGGAAATGTGTAAACTGAGGATGGGGAAGTTGACAAGATTCACCTGTGTGTGTGGGGTCATCGCGTGACGTCACTGACATTAGGGAAGTCGACAAGATTACACCTGTTGTGTGAGGTCATCACGTGACGTCACTGACGCCGAGTAAACCCCAGGTGGGGGGACGTCACACTTGTTTAGACCTGTAGTAAGAGAAAGTACCATGCCCCATAGGAGGAGTTCATTTGAATGCTTACCCTGAGAGGGGGGAATCCAAAAACTTAATCCGAGGAGATGGAGTCTTGGTATTATCGAGAAAAAAAATTTGATCCGAGGAATTGGAGTCTTTGTATCATCGAGAAAACCTTGATGCAAGTGGGAGTCCATTTTGAATGCTTATACCCAGAGGGGGGAATCCAAAAGCTTGATCCGAGGAATTGGAGTCTTTGTATTATCGAGAAAAACTTGATCCGAGGAGATGGAGTCTATGTATTATCGAGAAAAAAAAATTGGGGGGGTGGAAGGAGGGGTAGCCAAAAATTTGATCCGAGGAATTGGAGTCTTTGTATTATCGAGAAAACTTGATCCAAGGAGATCATAAGAAAATGAAATTGGGATGGGGGTGAAAGTGGGAGGTGGGAACCTCAAAAATTTGATTCGAGGAGAGCACAAGAAATTAAAAAAAAATTGAAAAAAATCGGAAAAAAATTCGGGGCGCAGGGGCGATCCGGACCCACGCTGCAGAAAGGGGCAGCAGAAGGCGCAGGCGGGGCCGGTGGGTCGGCGCGACGGCGGGGGGGCGCGGGGGCGCGGGGGGCGCAGGTGGGGGCGGGTGGGGTCGGGGGGGGCGCGGGTGGGGGTGCGGGGGGGCGCGGGGGGCGGCGCGGGTGGGGGGTCGTGGGCGGGGTTAAGGTCATTAGCATATAGGTGTGAAAAAGGTCATTAGCACATAGGTGTTGAAAAGGAGCCCCTCAGCGCACCCTTTCAGGAGGAGACCGCTCTTTAGAAGAAGCCACTGAGCCACCTCCAGTACTACTTATATATATATATAAAATATATATATATATATATATATTATTATATATAAATATATATATATATAATATAAATATATATATCGCAACATGGGGACCCTCTCGCCCCCTTTCTATTCTGTTTGGTCATCAAGGAAGTCACAGAAGAACTCTCCAGTGAGCTCAATATTTGGTTCTCGGATGATGGTACCCTAGCTGGCATTACAGAATCTCTCCTAGAGGACATCAGAAAAATTAAAGATATGGAAGAAAGCCTGAGCCTATCTTTAAACCCCACCAAATGTTAAACAGTTTCTACCAACCAACAGATAATCCAGAATATTAGTGCTGTTTTCCCAGGAGCACGAGCCATTGATCCAGCTAACAGCACTCTCCTTAGTGCTCCTCTTGGGTCTAATGCCATCGATCTGATCCTAGAAAGAAAGTCTCAGACCTCAGGACGATGGAAGGCAGGATGAAAGACATCGATACACATGATGCCTTCTACCAGATGCCTGTCAATCCCAAAAAATTAAAAAAATACTTTCGAGATGCTCCCC
>NW_026469013.1:0-12694 GCF_026875155.1 Cherax quadricarinatus | reverse complement strand
AACGTATTCAGATATTTGGGAGTGGACGTGTCAGCGGATGGGTCTATGAAAGATGCGGTGAATCATAAAATTGATGAGGGAAAAAGAGTGAGTGGTGCACTTAGAAGTCTGTGGAGACAAAGAACTTTGTCCTTGGAGGCAAAGAGGGGAATGTATGAGAGTATAGTTTTACCAACGCTCTTATATGGGTGTGAAGCGTGGGTTGATGAATGTGCAGAGAGGAGAAGGCTGGAGGCAGTGGAGAGTCATGTCTGGGGCAATGTGTGGTGTGAAATATAATGCAGAGAATTCGTAGTTTGGAAGTTAGGAGGAGGTGCGGGATTCCCAAAACTGTTGTCCAGAGGGCGGGGAAAAGGGGTTGTTGGGTGTTCGGACATGTAGAAGAATGGAGCGAAACAAAAATGACTTCAAGATTTGATCATCTGTAGTGGAAGGAAGGCGGGGTTGGGGTCGGCCTAGGAAAGGTTGGGAGGGAGGGGGTAAAGGGGGTTTTTTGTGTGCGAGGGGCTTGGACTTCCAGCAGCATGCATGAGCGTGTTTGATAGGAGTGAAGGGAGACAAATGGTTTTTAAAACTTGACGTGCTGTTGGAGTGTGAGCAAAGTAACATTTATGAAGGGATTCAGGGAAACCAGCAGGCCGGACTTGAGTCCTGGAGATGGGAAGTACAGTGCCTGCACTCTGAAGGAGGGGTGTTAATGTTGCAGTTTAAAAACTGTAGTGTAAAGCACCCTTCTGGCAAGACAGTGATGGAGTGAATGATGGTGAAAGTTTTTCTTTTTCGGGCCACCCTGCCTTGGTGGGAATCGGCCAGTGTGATAATAAAAAAAAAATAATAATAAATTTCAATTGTTGTCTTAGACATGATATAAGATTAGAAACATCGGACACAGAATCTGTTTGGCTACAATTTCTCGAGGGTCCTGACAAATTAATTTTGGGTGTGATTTATAGGCCCCCCAAACGTTGATAGGGAGTGCAGTAAGCTGTTATGGGACAAAATTCATAAGGCATCTAGATAGGAAAATGTTGTGTTAATGGGAGATTTTAACTTTAGACAAATTGATTGGAACAATACGACAGGAAATCTTGATTCTAGTGACTTTCTTGATACGGTTCAGGATTGCTTTTTAGAACAGGTTGTGACAGAACAAACTAGAGGAAACAATCTGCTTGACTTAGTTCTTGCCAACAAAGATTCACTAATTAATAATCATGAGGTTAATGATGAGCTTGGGGAAAGTGATCACAAATCACTTAGTTTCAATATATCATGGAATTACCCAGATAATTGCAATCAAATCTCTGTCCCAGACTTTAGCGTGACTGATTTCATGGGACTGACAAATTACCTGGGTGGGCTAAGTTGGGATGACCTGACTATGGGTCACAGAGGTGATCTTGGTTGCCAATATGACATTTTTCAAAGCATAGATCTAGCTGCCAAGACAACTTTTGTTCTGAGTAGGAAAATTAGATCTAACAAAAATGATCCCAAATGGATGAACAATAGATTAAAACATTTCATAGGTCAAAAGAGAGGCATATATAGGCATATGAAAAGAGGGGAAGGGCAGTTAACCCCTTGACTGTCGCAACCCCAAGTCCTGAGGTGTCTCCTGGTGTTGTAAAATTTCAAAAAAAAAAAAAAAAAAAAAAAAAAAAAAAAAAAAACTCATGAAATGATAGAGAATCTTTTCCCGATTGTAATGACACCAACAGAATGAAATTTTATGGAAAACTGACGGAATTACGCTCTCGCGAACTTAGCAACCTCAGCAATATTTACGAATCGGTGATTTCACTCACTTTGAGCCCTATTTTTGGCTAATTCCATTGTTCCAGTCGACCAAAAACTCATAGCTATTTCTTTGGAACTCCATTTTTTTCTATCGACTGAGTACAAGAAACTGCCCATTTGCCGATTTCAACTACCCAATAACACGGTCAGAAATTTGCAATTTGGCCATTTTCACGAAAATTAACCCTTTGACTGTCGCGGTTGTATATATACATCATGGGAGATACCGTGTTTGACGTATCTATACGCATAAATTCTAGCGGCTTCAAATCAAGCGGGAGAGGGCTGGTAGGCCTACACGAGAGAGAATGGGTCTCAGTGGTCGGTGTGCACCCTGTGAAAAAAATCTGGGACTCAGCGGTGCATTGTGGGAATGCCATCTTGGTAGTCCATTTTCACCATGCCTCGCGGTAAGAAGTTCCTCACTCCTCGGCGGATTGGAGGTCTTTTGTTCCCAAGTGATAGCTCAAACAGTGATGATAGTGTCAGTGAAAGTGAATTCCCTGGTTTTTTAAGCGGGTGTGACCGAAAAAAATTACCCCGGATAACATAATTAGTGAAGAAAACCCCGATGACCCACAAAAACCCTTTCCCCCTCTGGTGCTGGGCGGCTTGTTTTTTGTTCACCTGTTACCAGGAGGAAAGAGGATACTATTTGCCAGTGTACAAGACTCAGATGTGGCAGTGCAAGTGATGTGATAGTGATTTCAAGGTATTGAAAGCAGTTCTAGTTGTGACAGTGAGGGTGACTATTCCCCAGTGAAGCCCGGCAGTATATACGACGTCGCATGCGGTCTGGTAGTGTGCCATATGCTCTTCCAAGAGGAAGGAGTACATCTCGAGCACATCCCGTGGCCCTACACCACGTCCTGATAGTGAAGTGACGATATTGTTACGAAGGGTATCAATGAAAGCAAGTGAGGCAGAGGCGGTGGTGGTGATAGTGATGGTGGCATGAGTCATGTGGGCACCAGCAGCAGGCCACGCTACTACCCGCGCTGCTGACTCTACACAACACAACCCGCCTCACCTGACCCCACACTCCCACAACCACAACCACAACCACAACCACATTACAATATCCAGAACGCACCAGCTGATTTCATCTGGGATTGGCAGCAAGATGACGAGTTTGTTCCAATCCCCATGACTTTGATGGAGGACAAAGTGGAAAAACGGCCATCATGTACACTTGGAACAATCCCATGAACTGGAATGCTTTCAGTTTTTTTCTTCGATGAACCCCTGATGGACATTACTGTCAGGGAAAGCAATACATACTATGAGTACACCATGGCAAACACTATTCTGTCAAACAAGATCATGCCTACACAGTGGGAAAGGGCACAACTTTTGGCAGAGATGTTCTGTTCTTTGCCACAATAATGCTTATGCCACATGTGTATAAGCATAGTGTCAACGCATACTGGGCGACAGACCGCTGATTTCAACCCCTGCTTTCAGTGACATTTTACCAGTGAATAGAATTTTTGTTACTGTTACGTATGTTACACTTTTCAGAAAAAACCCGGCCCTGAGAAAAATGACAGGTTATATAAGATCAACTGTGTTTATGTCCTGAAAAAAAAAGGTTTTTGTATGTATTTTTTTCCCTTCGGGAAAATTGTTATTGACGAGTCTTTGTTTTGTTCAAAGGAAGACCTCATTCAAGCTTTTAATATCCCAAGAAAGAGGAAAGTTTGGAAAAAAGTTATTTTGTTCTGTGTATTGCAAAACTGGTTGGTTTTGGTAAAAATTGTGACACGGGCGGTAAAAGATGGAAAAACCAAAAGTTTGGGTTTTCTGGTGATGTGGTTGAACAATAGGGCCATATCTTGGTAAGGGCTATTTTATATACTGACAACGGGAAAACAAGCCCTATACAGTGGACCCTCGAAAACGCTAAACCCTTTCCTAAAGGCTCATCGTTGTGGGAATAATTTAGTCAAATTAATTTTCCCCTAAAAATAATGGAAATAAAATTTAAATCCGTGCAAGCACCCAAAAGTTTTAAAAAAAAAAAAAAAATTAAACACATAAAATTTTTAATTTTAATACAAACTGGAAGACATGACATTACATGCCCTTACCTTTTTTGAAAGATTGGTGATGTTTGAGGGGTTGGGAAGGGGGAGTGTGTTGATGGTTTGTGTTTAGAAGGGGAATCCCCTTCCATTAGGACTTGAGGTGGCAAGTCCTTTTTCGGGGTTATTCCCCCTTTTTTTTAATCCCAGGCCAGCTTGGAGGCGGACCTCTGTCGCAAACATATCGCCCAAAAACCTGAAACCTCCCTTTCCTTTAGACACCAAAGTTTTCACAATAGTCGGTACCAATTTAAACACTTGTTCAGGTTCAGTCTTCCCCTGTTATGTACCCCTTAAATTCCTGACTTTTTTTTTCAGTGCTTTTGGTCCAAACGCAGCCCCCCATGCCTTTTCACATGTATCCCACTACGATTCTTAAACCTCAAACCATTTTTGCGGGCCTTAAATTATACATCCCCACTATTTTGGGGCATTTTTCAAATTTAAATGTCATGCAACTTTATTTTTTCCCCAATGATCGCTTGAGAGATGCTTTTCCCTGCTATTTTTTTCGTTTACCCATACAATAACAGTTCTCAACATTTCTATCACTTGGATCTCAGTTTCGAAAAAAATAGTTGCCCCTTTTGGCAAAAACAGTTTCCTGATTGCGTTTTTTTGGGCACATAGGCGAGGGTTGATTGGGGTTTTGTGTACAGCCGGGCCAGCTCGGAGCATCACTCCTTTTTATACTTGCAATGATCTCTTTCTTATTCCATGTAATTCTCACCCTTTTTGCTGGGGGGTTGGCACTAAAAAGCTTTTTTGGGGGCCCAGGGTGATTTTTTTGCAGGTGCAATCACAAAAAGGGGCTGTGATAATATAAAATTTTCCCGATTGTTGCTTGGAAGCGCCCGTGGTGGTGGGGGCTTGAAAAACATGGCCAAAAGTGGACGGGTCCAGACGGAACGAATAGTGTTGGTCAATTTTTTTTTAGGCAAACGAGGAAAAATTTTTGCGATAAAATGTATGGGTTTTTTTATGGAGGAGGAATGGGACAAATGGTTTTTAATACTTGATGTGCTGTTGGGGTGTGAGCAAAGTACCTTTATGAAGGGATTGGGGGGAAAACCGGCGGGCCCGGCTTGGTCGGGAGAGGGGAAGTACAGTGCCCCCCTTGAAGGGGGGGGTGTAATGTTGCGTTTAAAAATGTGGGGAAAAGCACCCTTCTGGCAAGACGTGAGGAGTGAATAAAGGGTGAAGTTTTCTTTTTTCAGGCCACCCGCCTTGGGGGGAAAATCGGCCTTTTTATAAAAAAAAAATAAAAAAAAAAAATTACTCAAAAGGTACCTCGTAAAGTTATAACGGCCGCGACGTCAAAGGGTTAAGAGTTAAAGTTTAAATCAGTTTATTCTTGATAAATTTTTTTTTTTTTTGTAAACTGCTTGTCTTGTGTGTTTTTAAATTTATTGCGTTTTTACTCATTTGCAATGACTTTTGTGAAATTGTTTGTGCTGCCTTAATTTTTTTTTCTTCGAAATTTTTTTTGGGTTGTGTTGTGCAGTAATTTTTGTTTTAGTGATTTTTATTTTCAAAATAGTGCTAATTTTATTGGGTTTTGCAATTTCTGTGATTTCATTTTTGCATTTCTTGTGTTCTGTGCAAATTTTTTTTTTTTTTGTGGGCACTTTATTTTTTTTTAGAGATTGCTTTCCCTCAATTTTATTTTGCACAAGATTTATTGTTTTTTTTTTTCATTTTTGTTGATTTATTTATTTTTAAAATTTCTTTATTAAAATTTGAGAATAAAAAAAACTCCTGGCCACTAACCAATTAAAGAAAATTTGAGAAAATTGATCTGGAAAAGTAAAAATTTCTTGATTAAAGTGTTCCTTACCATTGAGTATTTTTCTGTGAGTTTTCCTTGCTCTACAGTTTTTGGGCTTTTTTATTTTCTTTTTATCAAATAGTTAAGCATTTTTTCCCCTTTTTAAAAGCTTACTGTGTCATTTTCCCTTTATTATTTTTGCTTTATGCCCTTGAGTAATTTCCCCTGAGAAGAGGTCCCGTCACTTTTGTTTGTTCAGTTAGTGCATCATCCAGTCAATAAATTAATCAGCCCACTTTAAATATTCCCTTACTGAGGAAATACCCCCAAAATCTACACAAAAAAATCATCCCTAAAAAAGCAAAAGATTCGCGGGATGAAATATCCCCCAATGAAAAAGCGGGGGTCCCAAAAATAGTAGAAGTAACCAAAAAGTATCAAGGGGACAAGATGTTCAACGCCCCGACCAAAAGGCATGGACAGGCAAAAAGTCAGTACCTGCCCACCCCGGCTGGGCGTAGTTGGTTTTGTCAGCCATCAGAAACAGCCTGGTTGATGAGGCCCTGACCCAATAAGATCTGGCAGGGGCCGGGCCACAGGGGATTGCCCCCCAAAAACCCCTCCAGACAGCCGTAGAAGAAAACCTCCCCAACAAAAAAAAAGAAAACCCAAACAAACAAAGATAGTAAATGGACAAAAGAAAAATACTGATTTTAAAAGGGAAGCAATAGCAGGGCTCCACCAAAATTCTAAAACAAAAAGGGGGACCCAAGAGCACAAAAAACTGATCACCAGTCAGGGAAGACAAAAAAAGAGGGAAAAAAGATGTGAATCAAAAAACCACAACACAAGATGATGACTGGCTTGTGTTTCCCTCAAGCTCCCGTGATGCCCCGTCTAACAAGAAAACTAAATGGTGGTGAACACGCCTTGTACTGAGTGCTGGGCTGGAAAACACGCCCTTTTACTGAGTGTATGAAGTGGTGAACACAGCTTTACTGGTGTACTGGGTGGTTTAACCAGCTTTGTCGGTTACTGAAGGGTGAATACAGCCTTGTTTTGAGTGTACTGGACTGGTTAACCGCTGTCTGAGTGTACGGAGTAGTGAACACGCTTCGTCTGAGGTATGGAGTGGGGAAAACGCTTCGTAGAGTGTAATGGGGCTGGGAAAACAGATTACTGGTGTCTGGGCGGTAAACACAGCTTTTTTTTAAAAGGTGTAAGGGCTGGTGAAACAGCTTGTAAGTGTACTGGGCTGGTTTAAAAACACTTCGTACTGAGTGTACTGGAGCTGGTTTAAAAACGGGTTCGTACGAGTGTTTGGAGCTGGTGAAAAACGCTTAACTGAGTGTACTGAAGCTGGGGAAACAGCTTCAAAATGATGTCTGGAGCTGGTAAACCGCTTCGTATGATGTACTGGAGCTGGTGAACACAGCTTGTACGGTTCTTGATGGGAAACACAGCTTGTAGGTGTCTGGATGGGAACACAAAAAGTCATACGATGTACTGAAGCTGGGAACCCCGCTATTTGGTGTTGGGGAAACTGGTAACACAGCTTATCTGATGTACTTGAGCTGGAAACACAGCTCGTACTGATGTACTGGAGCTGGTAAAAAAGCTTTATGAGTGTACTGGACCCGGGGAAACACAGCTTCGCTGAGTGTACTGGAGCTGGCAACAAACTTCTACTGATGTACTGGATGGGGAAACACGCTTCGACGAAGGGACTGGAGCCCGGGGCAAGCTTCGTCTGAGTGATGGGGGCTGGTGAACACAGCTTTGTAATGATGTACTGGAGTGGCAAACACAGCTTCGATGAGTGTATGGAGCGGTAAACAGCCTCATATGAGTTATGGGCGGTGAACACAGCTTTTTCTTTATGTATGGAGCTGGGGAGCACAGCTGACGAGTGTACTGAAGCTGGTGAACACCTTCACTGAGTTACTGAAGCTGGGGAACACAGCTTGTTCTGAGTGTTGGGTGGTAAACCAGCTTCGTATGGTGTATGGAGTGGTGAACAAGCTCTATGGTGTATGGAGCTGGTGAACACAGCTTGTACTGAGTGTATGGGGCTGGTTTTAAAAAAACCCTTTTTACGAGTGTACGGGGTGGTAAACAAAACTTGTATGAGTGAATGGAGCGGTGAACACAGCATGTAATGTATGGGCGGTAAACACAGCTTCGAAATGGGGTTTTTTGAGCTGGTAAAAACGCTTCGTACTGAGTGTATTGGCTGGTAAACCAGCTTTGTATGAGTTATGGAGCGTGAACACGTTGTAGAGTGTACGGGCTGGGAAACACAGCTTCGTCCCAGTGTCTGGAGCTGGCAAAACAGCTTCGCTGAGGACTGGGGCTGGGAAACAAGCTTGTACGAGTGTACTGGAGCTGGTAACACGCTTTGTACTGAGTGTACTGGATGGTGAAAACAGTTGTACGAGTGATGGACTGGCAAACACGCTTTGTACTGAGTTACTGGAGCTGGAAAAGCTCATACTGAGGTACGGAGCTGGTGAACCAGCTTTGTATAGTGTACTGGGCTGGGAAACACAGCTTCCCTCTGAGTGTACTGGAGTGGTGAACAAACTTCGTACTGGTGACTGGAGCTGGTGAAACAGCTTCGTAAGTGTACTGGAGCTGGTAAAAAGCCCCATACTGATGTACTGGAGCTGGTTTAAAAACCCTTTTTTTGAGTGACGGGTGGTGAAAAACAGCTTTGTACTGGTGTATGGAGCTGGTGAACACAGCTTGTACTGAGTGATGGAGCTGGTGAACACAGCTTCGTACTATGACTGAATGGTGAACACAGTTTGTATGATGTATGGAGCTGGTAAACACGCTTTGTATGAGTGTACTGGAGCGGTGAAACAGCTTGATGAGTTACTGGCGCGGTGAACAAGTTGTTGATGTACTGGAGTGGGGGAACACAGTTCGTATGGTTTTACTGAAATGGTGAAAAACAGCTCCGTACTGAGTGTACTGGAGCTGGGAAACACGTTGACTGGTGTACTGGACTGGTTTAAAACGTTCGCTGAGTGTACGGAGTGGGGAACCAGCTTCGAGTGTACTGGAGTGGTGAACACAGCTTTGTACTGAGTGACTGAAGTGGTAACACAGTTTGTATGAGGGTTACTGGGTGGTAAAAAAACAGCTTCTACTGATGTATGGAGCTGGGGAACAAGCTTGTACGAGTGTACGGAATGGTGAACACAGCTTCGTACGGTGTATGGGGGCTGGGGAACACGCTTCGTATGAGTTATGGAGTGGTGAACACAGTTTGTATGGTGACTGAAGCTGGTGAACCCATTGTATGGTTTATGGAGCTGGTAAAAACGCTTCGACGAGTGTACTGGGGATGGTGAACCAGCTTGTCTGGTGTACTGGAGCGGGAACACAGCTTCGTACTGAGTGACTGGAGTGGTAAAAAAAACTTCGTACTGGTGTACTGGAGCTGGGAAACAAGCTTCGATGGGTATGGAGGGTGAACACGCTTCGTATGAGGTATGGAGCTGGAAAACCCCAGCTTCGACTGAGTGTACGGAGCTGGTGAACACAGCTTCATTCTGAGTGTAATGGAGCGGGAACACAACGTCTACTGAGTGTACTGAAGCTGGGAACACAGTTATACTAGTGTATGGATGGTAAACACGCTTCGTATGAGTTTTACTGAGAATGGTGAACACGCTTCAACGGTGTACGGAGCTGGTAAAACAGCTTCATCCAGTGTACTGGAGCGGGGGAACACAACTTTTTACTGGTGACTGGGCTGGGGAACACAGCTTCGTATGGTTTTTACTTGAGCTGGTAAACACAGTTTTTCGGGGTACTGGGTGGTGAAACAGCTTTTATGAGTGATGGGGCTGGTGAAACAGCTTCATATGGGACTGGAGCTGGTGAACAAGCTTGTACTGATTTTCTTTACTGGTAAACACAGCTTTGTATGAGTGTACTGGGGGTGGTGAACACGCTTGAGGGTACTGGGTGGCAAACACAGCTTCGTACCCAGTGTATGGAGGGAAACACGCTTTGTACTGAGTGTACTGGGCTGGTAAAAAACAGCTTCGAATGGTTACTGGGCTGGTGAAAAAGCTTCGTATGATGTACTGGAGCTGGTGAACACAGTTCGTATGAGTGTACTGGAGGGGCAAAAACAGTTCGTACTGAGTGTATGGAGCTGGTAAACAGCCCCATAGGTGTACGGGGCTGGTGAAAAAAAGCTTTTTTACTGAGTGCTGGAGCGGTGTAAAAAAAAAAAAGCTTTTGTACTGGTGTACTGGGGCTGGTGAAAACGCTTCGACGAGGTACTGGGGCTGGTGAAAACCAGCTTCGATGAGTGTACTGGAGTGGGAAACAGCCTATAATGAGTGTAATGAGCTGGTAAACACAGCTTTTTCTGAGTGTACGGGCTGGTGAAACAGCTTGTACTGAGTTACTGGATGGTGAACCAGTTCGACTAGTTACTGAAGCAGTGAACACAGCTTGACTGATGTATGGAGCTGGTAAAACAGCTTAACGAGTGTACTGGAGCGGGGAACACAGTTTTCGTACTGAGGTATGGAGCTGTGAACCGCTTTGTACTGGGGACTGGGAAGTTTTGAAACACTTCGTACGAGTTACTGGAGCTGGTAAAACAGTTCGTACTAGGGGTACTGGAGGGGGGGTGAAAAAAAGTTCGTACTGATGTACTGGAGATGGTGAAAACAGCTTGTATGAGTGTATGAAGCTGGGGAACACAGCTTCGTAATGAGTGTACTGGAGTGGGAACACGCTTCTTTTGAGTTTACTGAAGCGGTGAACCAGCTTTGACTGAGTGTAGGAGTGGTAAACACAGCTTTGTTGAGTGTACTGGAAAATGGTGAACCAGCTTCGTACGGGTGAGGAGTGGAAACAAGTTTGTACTAAGGGATGGGCTGGGAAACACAGCCTTTTTACTGAGGTACAGTACATCTGAAGTAGCCAAAAAGAGTTTTTAAAAAAAGTGGTTGGAAAGGGAGCCTTTTTAATGAGTATACAATAAGTGGTGCGAAGCAAAACCTTACACTGAGTATACTTTAAATGGGGGGAGCCCCCTTAGACTGAGTAAAAAAAGTGGTGCTGAAGGCAGCCTTTTAGAGTATACAAAAAGTGGGCTGAAGCCAGCCTAACTGGGGTATAAAAAAGTGGTTTTCGAGCCTTATATGAGTAACTAAATGGTGTTAAGCAGCATTTTAATTTAGTATACAAAAGGGTTTTCTGATTGCAGCCTTTACTGGCATAAGTGGGGGAAGGGAGCCTTAAAATGAGTAACAATAAGTGGTGCTGAAGGCACCTTTTTACTGATGACGAGTGATGTAAAGGGAGCTTCACGAGTTACAATAAGTGGTGCTGAAGGCAGCATCATAGTGAGTGTAAGTAAGTGGTGGGGAATGCACTCATAGTAAGTGTACAGTAAATTTGGTGGTAAGGGAGCATTAAATGAGTGTACAGTAAGTGGGGTGAAGACGCATTTAATAAGGGAAAAGTAAAATGGAAGGCTGCCTCTACTAGTTTATACGTAAGGTTTGGTGAAGGCGCCCCCTGAGTGTAAAACAAGCAAAGTTTTGTGGCTGGAAGGTAAATTTTTTATGTGATGTGACCAACATATTCCCAAGTGGGGCCCACTTGGCTCCCCCTTTATATATCTGCACAAAACCCATACAGTACGGGGTTTTTCTTAACTAAATTTAAAATTTTTTACTTACTTTGAGACCTATAGCAGTTATCCACTTTATAACTCGATCATTGGTCCATACTAACACGTCTGCATTTTCTTCTTCACACGCTCGTCTCCGATCTTCCAGAGCACCCGTCATAGTTGACTTTCTTTAACGCGGTGATACCAAACTGAAGTGATGTTCTGAAATATGTAACATTATTAAAATTGAGTAAAATATGGTAAGAAAACCTATGCAAGAAGACTTGTATGACTGAAGCAAGTAGAGTGAGAAGTGAAGCAAGTAGAGTGAGAAGTGAAGCAAGTAGAGTGAGAAGTGAAGCAAGTGGAGTGAGAAGTGAAGCAAGTGGAGTGAGAAGTGAAGCAAGTTGAGTGAGAAGTGAAGCAAGTTGAGTGAGAAGTGAAGCAGTGGAGTGAGAAGTGAAGCAAGTGGGAGTGAGAAGTGAAGCAAGTTGAGTGAGAAGTGAAGCAAGTTGAGTGAGAAGTGAAGCAAGTGGAGTGAGAAGTGAAGCAAGTGGAGTGAGAAGTGAAGCAAGTGGAGTGAAAAGTAGGTGAATATGTGGATAAAGGCAATACAGTAAAACCTTGATAACACAGACTCTGACAGAATGGACTTTTAAAATTATGATCAAAATCCACTGGTCAAACTGTACTTTTCATTCCTTTATTTTCAGTGTTTACTTCAGTTCAGTGTATCTGTAAATTATGTGTACACTATTAGGTGTACACTACTGTAATATGTGTACACTATTGTAATAGGTGTACACTATTGTAATAGGTGTACACTATTGTAATAGGTGTACACTACTGTAATAGGTGTACACTATTGTAACAGGTATACACTATTGTAATAGGTGTACACTATTGTAATAGGTGTACACTACTGTAATATGTGTACACTATTGTAATAGGTGTACACTATTGTAACAGGTATACACTATTGTAATAGGTGTACACTATTGTAATAGGTGTACACTATTGTAATAGGTGTACACTACTGTAATATGTGTACACTATTGTAATAGGTGTACACTCAGGGCCAGATTACCGCATAGGCAAACGAGGCATTTGCCTAGGGCCCCACGCATTTGGGGGCCCCGCGGTCCAAGGGGTTCAGGGGCTCATCCAAGACTGCGCACATGGTGCAAGTGCAAAGGGGTCCCTACCTAAAAAATTCAAGTGTTTGGAGAGTAAAATTGATTTTTAAAAATTAATCAAAACAAAAATAAATAATGAAATAAAATAAAATAAAAATAAATAAACCTAACCATAGATGGCAACACTCAACACGCCTTTGTTTACATCAGAACAGCTGTGTTTTCCCGCTAATGGGTGAGTATGGGAGATTCCTCT
>NW_026469012.1:0-13374 GCF_026875155.1 Cherax quadricarinatus | reverse complement strand
TTTTGTCTTCTAGTGCATCTAGGACCTTGTCATAGTGGTCCAGTAGCTGAGGCAGGCAGGAGCACCTGTTCAAAACCCATGTTGCCCTGGTTGTGTAACTGATGGGTTTCTAGATGGGTGGCGATCTTGCTTCTTAGGACCCTTTCAAAGATTTTTATGATATGGGATGTTAGTGCTATCGGTCTGTAGTTCTTTGCTGATGCTTACTGCCCCCTTTGTGGAGTGGGGCTATGTCTGTTGTTTTTAGTAACTGTGGGACGACCCCCGTGTCCATGCTCCCTCTCCATAGGATGGTAAAAAGCTCGTGATAGGGGCTTCTTGCAGTTCTTGATGAACACGGAGTTCCACGAGTCTGGCCCTGGGGCAGAGTGCATGGGCATGTCATTTATCACCTTTTCGAAGTCATTTGGTGTCAGGATAACATCAGATAGGCTTGTGTTAACCAAATTCTGTGGCTCTCTCATAAAAAATTCATTTTGATCTTCGACTCTCAGTCTGGTTAGCGGCTTGCTAAAAGCCGAGTCATATTGGGACTGGAGTGGCTCACTCATTTCCTTGCTGTCATCTGTGTAGGACCCATCTTGTTTAAGTAGGGGCCCAATACTGGACGTTGTCCTCGACTTTGATTTGGCATAAGAAAAGAAATACTTTGGGTTTCTTTCAATTTCATTTATGGCTTTTAGTTCTTCCCGCATTTCTTGACTCCTGTAAGATTCCTTTAGCTTAAGTTCAGTGTTTGCTATTTCTCTTACCAGTGTCTCCCTTCGCATTTCAGATATATTGGCCACTTTTAGCCGCTCTGTTAATCTTTGCCTTCTCTTTCTAGTTTACATCTTCTCTTCCTTAAAGCAATATGCCTTGAGCATACCTCGAGTGCCACAGAGTTAATTTCTTCTAGACATAGGTTTGGATCCGTGTTACTTAGAATATCTTCTAAATTTATATCATTTAGGACCTGGTTGACTTAGTTTCACCTTATATTTACTGAAGATGAATTTGGGGAGGTTCCCAAGTAGTGCTGTTTGTAGTACAAGTTAATGAACCTTTAAAAGGATGCCAAATGTTTGGGACTTTTTTTTTTTTTTTTTATTTAATACTTGATGTGCTGTTGGAGTGTGAGCAAGGTAACATTTATGAAGGGATTCAGGGAAACCGGCAGGCCAGACTTGAGTCCTGGAGATGGAAAGTACAGTGCCTGCACTCTGAAGGAAGGGTGTTAATGTTGCAGTTTAAAAACTGTAGTGTAAAGCACCCTTCTGGCAAGACAGTGATGGAGTGAATGATGGTGAAAGTTTTTCTTTTTCGGGCCACCCTGCCTTGGTGGGAATCGGCCAGTGTGTTAGTAATAATAATAAAAAACTTTTTTTGTGTTGGATATGGGTGTTGAATTTCAGGGTCTGCTGTCAAGGTGAAGAGTCTGCACCTTGACAGCAGACCCTGAAATTTTCCCTCATTATGTTTAGCAATAAGAGTATTGTTAATCATATTTATGTGAACATTATTTGCTCTGCTCCCAAACATAATATAGACGGTTTTGTCAATGTTAAGTGTAAGTTTATTGGTAGTCATCCAGGTTAATGTTTCTAAGAGAGCCTCATTAACAACCTTGTTGAGGAGCTTCAATAAAAACTATGTATTGTACAAAGACAAAATCATTCACATTGCTAAATTTACGAACTGTAATGCAGTTACTTAGCCTTAATACCAATATGTTCCTTAATCTGTACCAATGTAGAGTTTTGAATTAATCTTAGTCTGCCCGAAATGTCTAGTCATGCTAGGTGTGATTGTGGCCCTCTCTGTAATTAGTTTTATATATGTAAACCACACAATATCCTATAATATGTAAACCCCACATTGTATAGAGAATAAACTTGATTTGATTTGATGCAAGATTTGGGTGGGAGATGATAAAAGTTGTGATGCATTTGTAAGATTGTTAATGTATAAAAGGAACATCAGGGGACCAAGGACACTACCCTGTGGTACGCCAGTGTCCAGAGGTCGTGTTGAAGAGGTTGTTCTTAATAATGGCCTTTTGCTGTCCGTTAGTAAGATAAGACTTTATATATACAAGTACACGGACTCTATGTACTATTATTTTATCTAGTTTTAATTAGTTACTATGTATTAGGATTAGTTTGCCCCAAATTCCTGGGCTATCTTTGTACTTAGCAAATCAAAATTGTAATTACACATTGTAACCTTTACAAAGGAATAATTATTATTATAATCAAAAAAGAAGCCCTAAGCCACAAGGGCTATACAGCTACAAAGGAATAAACTTTACTAACAATAAAGTCTGTGAAACACGATGCTGTGGTCTACTGTATCAAAAGTTTTCCTTACATCGATAAAGTCCAAATTGGACATTCATTTTTTCCAGTTCTGTGTAAAGTCGCTCTGGCATTTTTAATATTGCGTTGTGCTTTTTTCTCTCTCCTGAAGCCAAACTCATGTTTGTGATATTATAAAGTATAATAATCTCTTGTGTACGAGTTTCAGGAGGATTTTGGATAATAATGGAAATTTTATATTGGTCTATAACTTTGTGTATTGTAACCCTTTATGGTTGTAGGATTATTATAATCAAGGGGGAGCGCTAAACCTGTAGGATTATGCAGTGCCTGTGGGGGAGGGGATGTGGAAGGCTTAATTCAGGGACCTGGAACACAGATCCAATTCCCTAGATCAAGAGCCCCTCACCAACGTCAAGGAACGTTCCTTGAGGGGTATGATTGTAGGAGATAATGACAGGCAGAGTACTTAGCTGTGTTTACTCTGGCCTCGCCACACTCAATGACTGAAACATATGTAGTATTTTACTGTGCCCCGTGGCCTGGTGGCTAAAGCTCTCGATTCACACACCCCTCAAGGAAGGTTCCTTGATGTTGGTGAGGGGCTCTTGATTTAGGGAATTGGATCTGAGCTCCAGTTCCCCGAATTAAGCCTGAATGCCTTCCACATCCCCCCCCCAGGCGCTGTATAATCCTCCGGGTTTAGCGCTTCCCCCTTGATTATAATAATAATAATAATCTCGATTCACACGGCAAGTCTACGGGTTCGATTTCCGGTGAGGGTTGAAACATTGGGTGTGTTTCCTTACACCGGTTGTCTATGTTCACTCATCAGTAAAATGGGTACCTGGGTGTTAGTGGACATGTCAGTAGATGGGTCTATGAAAGATGAGGTGAATCATAGAATTGATGAGGGGAAAAAGGTGAGTGATGCACTGAGGTGTCTTGGAGACAAAGAACTTTGTCCATGGAAGCAAAAAGGAAAATGTATGAGAGTATAGTTATATCAACGCTCTTATATGGGTGTGAAGCATGGGTGGTGAATGTTGCAACAAGGAGAAGGCTGGAGGCAGTGGAGATGTCATGTCTGAGGGCAATTTGTGGTGCGAATATAATGCAGAGAATCCGTAGTTTGGAAATTATGAGGAGGTGTGGGTTACTAAAAGTATTATCCAGAGGGCTGAAGGGTTGCTGAGGTGGTTCTCACATTTAGAGGGGCTGGAACGTAAAAGAATGACTTTGAGAGTGTATAAATCTGTAATGGAAGGAAGGTGGGGTAGAGGTCAACCTAGGAAAGGTTGGAGGGAGGGGATGGGATAAAGGTGGTTTTGTGTGCAAGGGGCTTGGACTTAGAGCAAGCGTGTATGAGCGTGTTAGATAGGAGCGAGGGAAGACAAATGGTTTTTTAGGATTTGATGTGCTGTTGGAGTGTAAGCAAGGTAACATTTATGAAAGGATTCAGGGAAACCAGCTGGCTGAACTTGAATCTTGGAGGTGCCTTCTCTCTGAAGGAGGGGTGTTGATAAGTTACAGTTTTATAACCATAGTGTAGGCATGCTTTGGCAAGACAGTGATGAAGTGAATGATGATGAAAGTGTTTCTCCTTTCCAGGTCACCCTGCCTTGGTGGGAACCACCAATGTATTAATAAAAATAATGCAAAAAATAGGGTTAAATTTTAGATTAAAACATTAGTATGTTATATTAGGTAATGAGATTAGAAGTGATAGCAAGTAGCTGACAACTCTGAAGAAGTGCTGGGGCTCATGTGGTCTGTGTTTTGGTCTTAGATGAGGTGGAGAGAGGAACAGCTCTGGAGAGCTCTGATTATTAATACTATAATAATAAAGAAACATTAAACCCACTAGGGTCATACAGCACTGTGGAGAGCTCTGAGCATGGACTCCCACTCACTCCTAAAAAATACGTACTCGTCTGGCAACCAGCTAATCCAACAGTAGAGGCATTCCCGAAGAACAAGATAATTCGTCTCTATAGTAAACCCCATCTGTGAGATTAACACTTCATATTCAACTCAGTTACCTAGGTGGCAAGGTAGCCACTGGGTGTTGGGGGTAAGATAGGGATAATTTAGCACATGGGTTATGTGTGGGGCATGACCTCACCTTAGGGTGTCTATCTAAAAACTGAGTGATTTATAATGATGTTGGTAGAATTGCCGACAATATGTTTTGCGATGTTTTGCCTGACAAAGCTCTTGGAGAGCAAAACATTGCCACAATAAAATATCACATTAGTTGCACAAACATGCATTCACTTAACATTGATTTATTTCTTGTGTACCTAGTTCCAGAAGGTAGTAACCCCTCGGTTTTATATTGATGCAAGTTAGTGAAACCCAAGAGGATGTTGGAGTGTTCTGAGAGAGTACAGGATGAGTGTTGTAGTGCTCTGAGAATACAGGATGGGTGAAGGAGTACTCAGAGAGTACAAGATGTATTATACAGCCAAGGGCTGTATGTTTGGAGTTACTAACACATTATCCTTTTGCAGATACCATTTCTCCTTGCACATGGCCATTGAGTAGGAAGTCTCATAGAGGTCAATTCAGTGTATAACCTCTAAGGGTATAGCCAATGGCATGCAGAGGGGAGGGGGGGCCAAAGGGGCAGTGACCCTGGGCATCCAAATGAGGGGGCCATCCAATTAGAGGGCAATAAGATAGTGATTTTGAAATTTCAGCGGTGACAAATCAATTTTTGGAGACTCACCGCACTACAGAGGCAGTGGTTAGCTCTGTATTCCTTTAACATGGTGTACCCTTTCTGTCCAGAGAAAATGGTGCTCCCCAGTTGAAGATGAACAAGAATGAGAGAAATTAAAAAAAGGAATGTTCAGACTTTTATGATAATGATGTGGCAGCCATTTGGTTACATGACAAAATTATTTTGTGATGCTCCTTCGAGCTGGAGGGAATAGAATTCCCGCTGATCCTAAAGATGCTCTGGGGCCTTTACTGCAGTATGGGAGGGATGTCTTTCCCACAGTGTTTCATACAGATTACTGCTTACAATCGCATTTTCAGCCGCAAGTTGTGAAAGGTCATTTTCAAAACTGAAATTAATAAAAACATATCTGAGGTCTTGAATGTCACAGGAGCGACTGACCAACCTGGCTTTAACAACCACTGAAAAAGAATGTCTCACAGCTGATGTAAAAAATGTAGTGGTTTAAGTGTTTTCTGACAGGAGGTATCATTTGGGGTAAAGAACTTAATAAATTTTGTTGATTTATATTTAAATCGAATGAAGTGATTATTTCGTGTTTCATCTGCATTTACATATTCAAAATACAGTGGACCCCCGGTTTACGATCAGCTCCCAATGCGACCAATTATTTAAGTGTATTTATGTAAGTGCGTTTGTATGTGTATGTTTGGGGGTCTGAAATGGACTAATCTAATTCACAATATTCCTTATGGGAACAAATTCGGTCAGTACTGGCACCTGAACATACTTCTGGAATGAAATAATATCGTAAACCGGGGGTCCACTGTATCGCCCTTTCTCATATTTCTTAGTACTAGGCCTTATACTTGAGTCTTTGGGGCATACAATCAAGGAGTTAGCCCCGGGCATCACCAGACCTCTGCATGCCACTGGGCTTATCATTTTGTTAATAATAATAATCACAGAGGTCAGGTTAACCAATGTAATCTCAGAGAGAAATTCAAACTACGAGAGAGACTACTTCGTGTGCTCCAATTTGTGCATGGTGGAGTGAGACTGCTGATCCTGCATCCCAATTATCCTTTCCAAAGAAGAGAACCATGGGTGCTTGTGAAGTTAGGGTGTTAATATTACTTTACCTGTGTTAGCAATGATGGCCAGAGTTGAGCATCTCGTAAGTTTCCACAGGGGGGATGTGTTGCACCACCTGCAGAGATTTGCTTTCATAGGGAATGATCTGGGTGTGCAGAATTAGGAGTAGTTCGTCAAGGATTTTCCATTAGTTTTTCACTCTGTTGTGCAGTTAGAATTTGTGACTGTTTTGAAAATGTAATTGCAAAAAGTACACCCAAAATTATGGATGAACTTTTTCCATTACATTTGTAAAAGATTTATACTGAGGAGGTTTATAAGAGCTGATTATATATTATCATTGTTACACAATCAACTCAGAAACAGTAGGCATAACCTGGTGACAAAATTGATTATTACTGTTACAATCAGAGCAAAACAATTTCATCTCTATCCACCACAACTGATATTATTGACCATCCTCTATCTACTACACAAGGGCCATTATGTGTGGTTGATGGGGCTTAAAGTCTATCTACTACATAAGTGACTGTCACGTAGAACTACGTCAAGGTCAGGGGTTCCTGATGTAGTTGTATGTTGAGCTCAGCTCAGTTCAGACAAGCTGTGATTGGTAAATTTTGGCCTAGATATGAGAGAATGGGTTCGTGTGGTGAATTTCACAGTATAAAAAAAATCTGCCACATGCAGTTCATGAATGAGTAAAAAAAACTGACCTTGTTTATGTTCAATAATAGCAAATGTAAGGCATTTCTGGTGCTTTTCTGTTTTAATGGTTTTTTAATACATTTGATAGTAATTGAAAACATATTATAAAGAAAGATGTGTTTGACTGGCTTCAAGATACTGAAGCGGCTTGAAATGAGCTCAAAGTATGGATATATTCTATTTTTCCATATTCCAGGACAGGTAAGGCCCTCAAACCCTGGTCTGTTCTATGGGTTTTTAACCTTTAATTTCCTATAAAAAATATACGTATTTTCAACAATCTGAAAGTATGTAAAAAAAAATGGTTCGATCCTTTTTTGTTTTACATTTGAAAACGGTAAAAATACTTTTATCTACATTTTTTTTGTTTAAACAGTGGACCCCCGCATAACGATCACCTCAGTAATGCGACCAAATTATGTAAGTGAATTTATGTAAGTGCGTTGTACGTGTATGTTTTGGGGTCTGAAATGACTAATGTACTTCACAATAATTCCTTATGGAACAAAATCGTCAGTAAACTGGCACCTTTTGTACTTCTGGAGTGAAAAAAATATGTTACGGGGTCCACTGTTTATGAAAATATGTAAAAAAAGTAGATCTACTTTGTAGCATTACGAATTTGAACGTCGATTCTGTTTGAACCATTTAAGGGTTTGATCATGGCCAATCTTTCCTGGTTATATTTTATTATCCGAGAAACAATAAATATTCTATTTTTGTGTGAGTAAGAATTCAAAATGGAAAGCAAGTGTAATATAGGAGAGGTCTGTGAATGTGACTGAGGACAGAGGAAATGTTGTTTTAATGCCAGGAAGGTCTGCAGTGTTTATTAATCTATATTTAAATTTTTTTTTTTTATCACACTGGCCATTCCCACCAAGGCAGGGGGCCCGAAAAGAAAAACTTTCACCATCATTCACTCCATCACTGTCTTGCCAGAAGGGTGCTTTACATACAGTTTTTAAACTGCAACATTAACACCCCTCCTTCAGAGTGCAGGCACTGTACTTCCCATCTCCAGGACTCAAGTCCGGCCTGCCGGTTTCCCTGAACCCCTTCATAAATGTTACTTTGCTCACACTCCAACAGCACGTCAAGTATAAAAAACCTTTGTCTCCATTCACTCCTATACAAACACGCTCACGCATGCCTGCTGGAAGTCCAAGCCCCTCGCACACAAAACCTCCTTTAACCCCCTCCCTCCAACCTTCCTAGCCGACCCCTACCCGCCTTCCTTCCACTACAGACTGATACACTCTGAAGTTATTCTGTTTCGCTCCATTCTCTCCACATGTATAATTTTGTGTAACATTAGCCAAATTACAGACTGCACTTTATAAGGCAGTTGAAATAAACGAATGGGCAATTTTTGTGTTCATTTGATAGAACGGAAGACATACTAGTGAAATAGCTAATTATTTGATCAAATGGAACAAAGGAATTGACTAAGTAGGACTCAAAGTCGGCAAAATTGCCAATGCATAAATTGCACCGAGACCACTAACTTCGTGCCTGCGTAACTCCATAAGTTTTCCATCAAATTTTGTACTTTTAGTGTCATTAAAAGATTCTCTAATATTTCACTTTTTTTTTTTTTAAAAAAGTGGACATTAATCCATTAACTCTCTTATCAAGATATAAGGTGGCGAAGTTAGCAGTGGATGCTCACCTCTCTTACAGAAATGTTAATAAAACTTTTTTTCTTGCTTTTGTTTCTAATTTGCATAGTTTTTATATTCTGATAATTACAATTTATAGTAGCTCTTGAGATATAATAGCCAATCTTTTATCTTACACAAATATTAGGTATGGATATAGTAATCATTTATGAAGTAAAATTTATAACTTGAGTCCTGGAGGTGGGAGTACAGTGTCTGCACTCTGAAGGACGGGTGTGAATGTTGCAATTTTATAACCGTAGTGTAAAGCACCTCTGGCAAGACAGTGATGGAGTGAATGATGGTTTAAGTTTTTCTCTTTCGGGCCACCCTGCCTTGGTGGGAAATGGCCAATGTGTTAATAAAAAAAATATATAGTAATCGAACAGTCAACACACACTGAGAGGTGAATATGTTCACCTGACTTGGTCACATACTATTATTTATAGGTTCCAGTAATGTTTTTAGATGTGCTGGAGTATATGGAACTCATTGAAACATAGTATCCAGGTAGCACTCTAAATTGCTGATGTTGCAGTCACTCAACATTGCTGTACCATCAGCACTGCTGGGCTCCAGTGAACCTTGACAGGTTTTCCATTTGTTCTCACTGTTCCACACACACAAGCATGACTGACTGTCTCTCTTTGCCTGTCCCTCTTTCTCTCTCAGAGAGAGCCACTCATGAGCCTGATTGTAAGCTAGCCAAACAGGTATTACACAAGTTGCAGAACTGTCACATATGCACAAGTGGAAAGATACAACTGTGGTCAAAATGTCAATTATTCACCACATTAATCCTCATATTTACAAACACAGCAACAGCACTTTGTCTGGCTTATTTTGGGTTATTCTAGGTAATTTACACTATGTATGATAACTGTACCTATGTGTTCCTGTGCCTAAATAATCTTAGTCCTCAATTCTAATTCATGAGTGGCTCTCTCTCTCTGAGACTAAGACAGGCAGACAGAGACAGAGCCAAGGAGCCGGCCAGTCAGAACCATCTAGCCAGCCGAACATACATTGCAGAATCATCTCTCTTTACTTAGAGCATAAGTTATAAGACATTCTGGAAGGATGACACTACCAGTTGCATCAAAACTGAAAGGATGTGGCACAAATGTTGCATGTGTTATTATCTATGTTTTTGATATTTCCTCGACCACTTGTGACCACATCCATCTCGAAGTCACAAAGCTAGGGGTCAATATCACTTTCCTCCTAAGAGGAGAGTTTTAATACAACATGGCATTAGTGAATCCCTGTTTGTTTGCCACACTGTTTGCTCTAGCTGGTGTTCAGTTGAACTGATGCTCCCACAAGGTACCACAAGGTACTAAGCCACCCCTGAGTAGCTAGTACTTGTAGTACTGAGTGTTAAAACCCATTCTATACTGCTTAGGCCTATCAGGCCTCTAATGCCTGGAGCACTAGCAGTAATGCATAGACCTATGGTTTGACAGTTAAAGGGTTAAGAGTTATATTAATTTTGGGGACCTGGACAGTGAAAGAGTCAAGACTGGTTGGTTAATGGGGTTTAGAATCTATCTACTACACCAGGATCAAAATCTTTAACTGTGCCAACATACACAAGTGCTGGTACTGTGTCCGATGTACTAATACACAGGTGCTGATCACTGTGCCCTATGTACTAGTATACGGTGCTGTACTATGCCTACATACTAGTAACAGGTGCTGGTACTGTGCCTGAATGTACTAGTACACAGGTGCTGGTACTGTGCCTGATGTACTAGTACACAGGTTGGTTACTGTGCCTGATGTACTAGTACACAGGTCTGGTACTGTGCCTGATGTACTAGTACACAGGTGCTGGTACTGTGCCTGACGTACTAGTACACAGGTGCTGACAGTGCCTGACGTACTAATACACAGGTGCTGGTACTGTGCCTGATGTACTAGTACACAGGTGCTGGTACTGCCCGATGTACTAGTACACAGGTGCTGGTACTGTGCCTGATGTACTAGTACACAGGTACTGGTACTGTGCCTGATGTACTAGTACACAGGTGCTGGTACTGTGCCTGATGTACTAGTACACAGGTGCTGGTACTGTGCCCGATGTACTAGCACACAGGTGCTGGTACTGAATCCAACGTACTAGTACAAAGGTGTTGGTACTGTGCCCGACATACTAGTACACAGGTGCTGGTACTGTATCCAACGTACTAGTACAAAAGTGTTGGTACTGTGCCCAACATACTAGTACACAAGCACTGTCTATAATGTACTAGTATGCCTCACTAGCAAAATTAAACAATGAAGCAGGAGCTGTTGTTCAACCACCAGCAAACAGTATGTGCAAGTGGCTCAAAGAAGACTTATTCATTAAAATTTATTACAATTTCACGATACTAACAATGGAATTTAGCCACAAACACACTAGGTATATAACCCAGTAAAGTCTAACAATGTCAATAATTTCCATGTTTTGATGAATATATACTCTTAAAATACAACTTCTCCTCACTTAGTGACGTACTCGTTTACTGACGCCTCGGACTTATGGCGGCTCTCTGACCAGTATTTATATCTAAATAATGCATATTAGAGCTGATTCCTCTATTCTGTTTATTTCAATATACAGTAAACTACTGTATAAACATTTAAAAATATACCAGAAATGTTATAAATGGTGCAAAGGTGACATTAAAACAATATCAAAGATGGTTGACACAAACCTACTACCATTATAGTACTCCCTCACTTAGCAACGAGTTCGTTTATCAACATGGTCTTAGGAACGGAACTCCATCATTAAGTGAGGAGAGGCTGTACTGTGTATATACTGCTTTTTCCAAGTGAAGCAATGTTTGAAGTGTTACAGCACCTTGACACATCTAACATATAATAAACTAATAATATTAAACATTAACAGCAATTAAAAAACAGATAAATAACCATACATTAGCATCAATAAATTGCAAAATGTAAATATTGCTGGTGCTTTACTGCCATTGTTGCGATTGGTGATCGTTTTTTTCACCAACTTCAACACACCATAAAATCGTAAATTTTTATCACATTCCACTCAGAATGTGAACTCTATCAAACTAAGAAAAAATATATTTTTTTTTTTTTTTTTTTTCAAAATCTTTCCCTACACATAGGAATTTCTTTCCAGGGTCTTCCATAGTTAAAGGTTTAAGACTGGTTGGTTGGTTAATGGGGTTTAAAGTCTATCTACTACACCAGAGTTGTTAACCCCTTAACTGTCCGTACGTAGATCTACGTTAGTACTTCTAGCGCTCCAAACGTAGATTAACGTTTTATTTTTCCTGCCTCCAAATTTGGCACAATTGGCCTGAGATGCCTGGTCAGTACAGAATGGGTCTTAACACTCGGTGAGCAAAATATTAAAAAAATCTGGGACCACTTTGTACCTTGTAGAAGCACTAGTTCAATTGAGTGCCAGCCAGAGCAAATAGCACGGCAGACACCAGAGATTCGCTGATGTCATGTTATATTAACACTCCTCTTTTAAGAAGAAAGTGATGTTGACCCAGAGTTTAGTGGCTTTGAGATGGATGTGGCCACAAGTGGTTGAGGAAATATCAAAAACCTCGATAATAACCCATGTGCAACATCCTTTCATTTTTGATACCACTGATAGTGTCATCCTGCCAGAATGTCCTATAACGTATGCCCTAAGTAAAGAGAAATGATTCTGGAACACGTGTAATACATATTCGGCAGGCTAGCCAGCTGGCTGGCTGATTTTGGCCCTCTATCTGTATCTCTGTCTGTCTGTCTATATATCTGTCTCTCTCACAGGTACACACAAGTACAGTTATTATACATATTGTAAATTATCTAGGATAACCCAAAAAATTCAGGAAAAGTGCTATACAGTGCTTGTAGATATAAGGCATAATAAAAATGACTGGCAAGCAATAGACAGACAGACAGCACAGACATACATGATTGTATGCAACAGTGAAAACAATAAAGCCAGGGTTTCCTGAAACAGTGCACGATCAAGTGTCACTTCACTGCTGCACTGTCAGCAGTGAAGTGACACTCATCTTACAGTAATAATACACCATGCTTCAAGGAGTTTCATATATACTCCAGCATGTCTAAAACATTGCTGGGACCTATAGATACTTTGTATATATGTACAATATTTCTAGACAATAGTAAGTGACCAAGGCAGGTGAAAATATTCACCTGTCAGTGTGTTTGTGACTATCTGAGTACTATTTCAGTATATATTAGTGTCAGAACAAAGACTTGTTGAAAAAGAAAAAAAAAATTATACGAATTAAAATAAAACGAGGAAAAAAGGTATACCGGCAACACTTCTGTAAGTGGCAGGACTCCATGTTGCCATCAGGTGAGCACCCAGTGCCAACTTTGCAGTCTTATATCTTGGAAAGTACTGATCCTAACTTTTTTTTTTTTTTTTTTTGATATTACACACAGAAAATTGCCCTCTTTAATTTAATTTTTTTTTTTTTTCAAAATATTTGGAGTGCTGGCAGTGAAAACGTAGATCTATGTATGGACAGTTTAAGGGTCAAGACTGGTTGGTTGGTTGGTCTATCTACTACACCAGAGTTGTTAAGACTGATTGGGGTTTAAAATCTATCTGCTACACAAGGGCCACTAAGACTGCTTCGTTGGTTAATGGGTTTAAAACCTATCTACTGTGTGAGGGGTCATTAAGGCTGCATATCCCTGTACACCACTATTTAAGAATACTTTAATACCTAAAATAGTGATTATTGTAAACTACCAGTATATATACACTAAGAGATATACACCTCTTAGTGCACATACACTGACACAATCACAAACATACCTCTTAGTATATACAGTGTGAACACTCTCAGTGTACTATACAGTAACATTCCCTCGTTTTTTATAAACGAGACACAACACAACCTTTTTGATATTCAGAGAC
>NW_026469011.1:0-34990 GCF_026875155.1 Cherax quadricarinatus | reverse complement strand
TCACCACTCACCCTCCACACCCTCACAACACACACTCACACCACACACTAACTCACTCACTCTCTCACTAACTCACACATTCACTCACTCTCTCGCACTCTTTTCTCACACACTTTTTCACTCACTCGCACACTCACTCAACACTCACTCACTCACTTACTAATTCACTCACTCACACACTCACCCCACAAAGTCACTTACTCACATATTCAATCTCGCAATTACTCACTCACACACACACACACACACTAATTCACACACTTACTCACTCACTAACTCACTCGCGCACACTCTCACACACTCATTCACTCACTCACACACTCACTCACACTCACTCTCACACTCACTCACTTACTAATTCACTCACTCACACACTCACAAAGTCACTTACTCACATATTCAATCTCGCAATTACTCACTCACACACTAATTCACACACTTACTCACTCACTCACTAACTCACTCGCACACACACACTCACACACTCATACATTCACACACACACTCAAACACACACATATATATATAGGTAGTAGGTTGGTAGACAGCAACCACCCAGGGAAGTACTACCGTCCTGCCAGATGACTGGGAAACAAAAACCTGTAACTGTTTTGCATGATGGTAGGATTGCTGGTTTCTTTTTCTGCCTCATAAACACGCTAGATAACAGGGATATCTTGCTACTCCTACTTACACTTTGGTCACACTTCACAGACACGCACATGCGTATATATATATACATACATCTAGGTTTTTCTCCTTTTTCTAAATAGCTCTTGTTCTTTTTTATTTCTTCTATTGTCCATGGGGAAGTGGAAAAGAATCTTTCCCCGTAAGCCATGCGTGTCGTATGAGGCGACTAAAATGCCGGGAGCAATGGGCTAGTAACCCCTTCTCCTGTATACATTTACTAAAAAAGAGAAGAAGAAAAACTTTATAAAACTGGGATGCTTAAATGTGCGTGGATGTAGTGCGGATGACAAGAAACAGATGACTGCTGATGTTATGAATGAAAAGAAGTTGGATGTCCTGGCTCTAAGCGAAACAAAGCTGAAGGAGGTAGGAGAGTTTCAGTGGGGGGAAATAAATGGGATTAAATCTGGAGTATCTGAGAGAGTTAGAGCAAAGGAAGGGGTAGCAGTAATGTTAAATGATCAGTTATGGAAGGAGAAAAGAGAATATGAATGTGTAAATTCGAGAATTATGTGGATTAAAGTAAAGGTTGGATGCGAGAAGTGGGTCATAATAAGCGTGTATGCACCCGGAGAAGAGAGGAATGCAGAGGAGAGAGAGAGATTTTGGGAGATGTTAAGTGAATGTATAGGAGCCTTTGAACCAAGTGAGAGAGTCATTGTGGTAGGGGACCTGAATGCTAAAGTAGGAGAAACTTTTAGAGAGGGTGTGGTAGGTAAGTTTGGGGTGCCAGGTGTAAATGATAATGGGAGCCCTTTGATTGAACTTTGTATAGAAAGGGGTTTAGTTATAGGTAATACATATTTTAAGAAAAAGAGGATAAATAAGTATACACGATATGATGTAGGGCGAAATGACAGTAGTTTGTTGGATTATGTATTGGTAGATAGAAGACTATTGAGTAGACTCCAGGATGTACATGTTTATAGAGGGGCCACAGATATATCAGATCACTTTCTAGTTGTAGCTACAATGAGAGTAAAAGGTAGATGGGATACAAGAATAGAAGCATCAGGGAAGAGAGAGGTGAAGGTTTATAAACTAAAAGAGGAGGCAGTTAGGGTAAGATATAAACAGCTATTGGAGGATAGATGGGCTAATGAGAGCATAGGCAATGGGGTCGAAGAGGTATGGGGTAGGTTTAAAAATGTAGTGTTAGAGTGTTCAGCAGAAGTTTGTGGTTACAGGAAAGTGGGTGCAGGAGGGAAGAGGAGCGATTGGTGGAATGATGATGTAAAGAGAGTAGTAAGGGAGAAAAAGTTAGCATATGAGAAGTTTTTACAAAGTAGAAGTGATGCAAGGAGGGAAGAGTAGATGGAGAAAAAGAGAGAGGTTAAGAGAGTGGTGAAGCAATGTAAAAAGAGAGCAAATGAGAGAGTGGGTGGGGATGTTATCAACAAATTTTGTTGAAAATAAGAAAAGTTTTGGAGTGAGATTAACAAGTTAAGAAAGCCTAGAGAACAAATGGATTTGTCAGTTAAAAATTAGGAGAGGAGAGTTTTTTAAATGGAGAGTTAGAGGTATTGGGGAAAATGGAGGGAATATTTTGAGGAATTGTTAAATGTTGATGAAGATAGGGAAGCTGTGATTTCGTGTATAGGGAAAGGAGGAATAACATCTTGTAGGAGTGAGGAAGAGCCAGTTGTGAGTGTGGAAGAAGTTCGTGAGGCAGTAGGTAAAATGAAAGGGGAAAGGCAGCCGGGATTGATGGGATAAAGATAGAAATGTTAAAAAGCAGGTGGGGATATAGTTTTGGAGTGGTTGGTGCAATTATTTAATAAATGTATGGAAGAGGGAAAGGTACCTAGTGATTGGCAGAGAGCATGCATAGTTCTTTTGTATAAAGGCAAAGGGGATAAAAGAGAGTGCAAAAATTATAGGGGATAAGTCTGGTTGAGTGTACCTGGTAAAGTGTTATGGTAGATTTTAAAATTAAAAGAATTAAGAGTAAGACGAGGAATAGGATAGCAGATGAACAAGGAGGCTTGGGAAAAGGTAGGGGTGTGTGGACCAGGTTTTTAAACAGTGAAAATAAGTGAACAGTATTTAGAAAAGGCAAAGGGTCTTTGTGGCATTTATGGATTTGGAAAAGGCGAAATGACAGGGTGGATAGGGGGGCAATGGGGCAGATTTGCAAGTGTATGGTGTAGGGGGTAGGTTACTGAAAGCAGTAAAGAGTTTTTACGAGGATGGGAGGTTCAAGTTAGAGAAATGTGGGAAAAGAGGGAATTTTTTCCAGTAAAGTAGGCCTTAGCCCAAGGATGTGTGATGCCCACCGTGGTTGTTTAATATATTTATAGATGGGGTTTGTAAGAGAAGTAAATGCAAGGGTCTTTGGGAAGAGGCGTGGAGTTAAAAGATAAAGAATCACACAACAAGTGGAGTTGTCACAGCTGCTCTTTGCTGATGAACTGTGCTTTTGGGAGATTCTGAAGAGAAGCTGCAGAGATTGGTGGATGAATTTGGTAGAGGGGTGCAAAAGAAGAAAATTAAAGGTGAATACAGGAAAGAGTAAGGTTATGAGGATAAAAAGTTTTGGTGATGAAAGATTGAATATCAGATTGGAGGGAGAGAGTATGGAGGAGGTGAAAGTATTCAGATATTGGGAGTGGGCGTGTCCCGCGGATGGGTCTATGAAAGAGAGGGGAATCATAGAATTGATGAGGGAAAAAGAGTGAGTGGTGCATTTGGAGTCTGTGGAGGGCAAAGAACTTTGTCCTTAGAGGCAAAAAGGGAAAGTATGGGGAGGTATAGTTTTACCAACGCTCTTATATGGGTGTGAAGCGTGGGTGGGGAATGTTGCAGCGAGGAGAAGGCTGGAGGCAGTGGAGATGTCATGTCTGAGGGCAATGTGTGGTGTGAATATTTAAAGCAGAGAATTGTAGTTTGGAAGTTAGGAGGAGGTGCGGGATTACCAAAATGTTATCCAGAGGGTGAGGAAGGGTTGTTGAGGTGGGTTTGGACATGTAGAGAGAATGGAGCGAAACAGAATGACTTCAAGAGTGTATCAGTCTGTAGTGGAAGGAAGGCGGGGTAGGGTCGGCCTAGGAAGGGTTGGAGGGGGGGGTAAAGGAGGTTTTGTGTGCGAGGGGCTTGGACTTCCAGCAGGCATGCGTGAGCATGTTTGATAGGAGTGAATGGAGACAAATGGTTTTTAATACTTGACGTGCTGTTGGAGTGTGAGCAAAGTAACATTTATGAAGGGATTCAGGGAAACCGGCAGGCCGGACTTGAGTCATGGAGATGGGAAGTACAGTGCCTGCACTCTGAAGGAGGGGTGTTAATGTTGCAGTTTAAAAACTGTAGTGTAAAGCACCCTTCTGGCAAGACAGTGATGGAGTGAATGGTGAAAGTTTTTCTTTTTCGGGCCACCCTGCCTTGGTGGGAATCGGCCAGTGTGATAATAAAATAATAAAAATATATAGATATGCCGCGGCAGCAATAGCAGCGACCTCCAAGCTCCATACTTTTCTCCATCTATCAGAGCCACCAATGCTCCTATGATGACCTAGTTACAAGCAAAATTGCACTACCCAACGTAGCACCCAGAATGACCAACGATTACCAACAGTGAAACCTACAAATCGAAAATAGAGATCAAAGGAAGAGTGCCATCAAACCCAAAGCAACACCCTGCTGCCAGCCGAACAATGTAGTCCTAAGCTTTGTATAACTAACAACTTCTTCTTCTACAAGAATTCCTATGTATTATAAGGCGCAATCTCAGAGGAAACAGCACCAAGGCCGCAAGAAAACACCAAAAATCAACTATTCAAAAAGTGTAGCCGGAGGACGCCCGGGCCCCGCAAACCCCCCCCACTCACCACCGCTCAAGGCACACCACAACAATAACAACAAACATGGCTGCCCCCCAGCCCCTCCTCCCCTCTCTTCCCCGGATTCAACATACCAAGTAGTCTCTCAGGTATGACCAGTGATACAGATACCCAAAAGTCATGCATCTCCACCTTAGTTATTGAAAATATGAATCTTCGAGAGACGCTAACAAAAAAAGACACCAGGATGACAACTCGAGAAACAAAATCCTCAATCTTGAACAAAAGTTTTCAACACCAGGAATGACTAACTGTGGCAAGCCCACCCAAACAGTCATAGATAGCCATACAAAACAAATAATATCTCTTAATACAAAGGTTGAAGAAGCAGTAAAAGAATGGAAGAAACAACTTAGATAACCAGTTCAGTGACTACTTTGCTCTCCAAGAAGATAAAACTGAACAAGATAAACTATCGGACGCAGTAATAGTTAACAGTCCACTTTTTCCTAGTGATATGAACCAAACGAAAAAGTAAAGAAATTACTCTGCAGATCATAAAGGACCAAACAAGTGTTTTGTATCAGAGTCAGAAATAAGGCAGCCAGGTTACTAGGATCCCCTGGTAGGAATAAAGGCAGCCAGGTTACTGGACCCCATGGTAGAAAAAGTGGGATTTCTTGATTCCACTCACATGACAGGGAAAAAGACTTAATAATTGCACTATTAAAGTAAAGAAAGAGGTATACATAAACGAGTGTCTTACAATAAAACGTCAGAACCTCCTGTATAGTCAGAAAACTTAAGCGGGAGAATAATGACAATAAAACCAATGTTTTACACGGGAAAGGAAAATTTAGTTACGAAAAAAAAATGTAGGTCAACTGTACACAATAACGAACTAGAATGATCTATCACGATTTTTTCAGGGATACTAATCTTACAGAGAATAACTAAACAATGTCCCAACCTAAAAGCCTACGTAGTGTAGTGTTATGTTTTGCTCCATTATTGTTCAAATTTCATTGTACAATCTCCTTAGTAATTAAAATAATCAACTACCTCATTTTGTGATTTTACTAGTAAGCATAAGTCACCTTATGTAATTTTCTTATTTATATTGTTTGCTTAAACATTAGCTGAATTGATACTTTCTCTGTCCATATTACTACCTCATATTTTTTTAAATACTATTAATTGATATTACTTACTAAAATTAATAATTACGATTTTTACTATCAGTACAATTTACTCTTAACATTTTTGACATCATTTAATTACCATTACTTGTCTAATTACCTTAACCTGTTTTAATACCACATTTACTATCTTAGAGTACTCTTAATTACCTTGTACTGCCATATAACCTCTAGTATAACTACCAGTGCAATATTGAATGAAATAAACATTACTTTTTCACTTTTTTTGTAATCATTACTAAAATTTTATTAAACACCATATTTACTACCAGTCAATTTTACTTTTGTACATTAAACATTTTTATACTTCCCATAAACATTGTTCCAATTTTCCAAATTTGTATATTCAAATCCCAAACCTTTTATTATCCTTTGTCCTGTTACCTGGACCGGTACCTGGGGACCTGGGACCTGGGTACACCTTTACCATCACCACTCCTTCCGTAGCCATGGCTTCCCATATCCCCCACACATACCTCAACCACCCTCTCCAGTTCCTGATTATCACACGACCTCAGGGGATATATTTCTGCCACCGCCCCCACATTTACTGTTACACAAGAGTATTACTACCACACCTCTGCTGACAATGTTACATCCCCAAGCCCTCCACCCGCGCATCCTACCCATCGCTCTACCACTACTACTTGTGGGAATTTATTCTCGTGCCTCCCCAGCGTTGCCACATACACAACCACATATCTTAATTCTATCCACTACGTTTCCACCCCATACTGTTCCCCAACCCTCCCCCCACCCACGTGCTACTTCTAATAACTTTGACTTTGCTTACCATTAACCCTCATCCCTGTGCCCCACCAATAATCTCTATTATACGTCCCACATTCCCCAATCCTATTTCCCTCTACAAACCTGTGGTGTATCCACATACCCCAGAATTAAACACATCTCCAGGACCCACATCTCCCTGTTCCCACACTCCTTCCTCTATAAGCCATAAAAAGGTCTGCCATGCATGCAAAGAGAGATTGAGACAAGGGGGCAACCCTGTCGCAAACCCATCCACATCTGCACCGGCACCCTTATTTCCATTAACCTGTACCCTGACCGTTGCGGCGTATACAAAAGTAGTCGCCCAGCGACAATCTCATCACACAACCCTGTTTTTTTAAAATACTCCACAACATATGTCTATATACATGTCATAAGCCTGCTCACAATCTATCCCAAAGATTCCCCCCCACATTGTCTACCCTCCACAAAATCCTTAATTCTTCCATGACCCTCCAAGCATACTTCGACTGGATTCTCCACTCTGGTCTCTATGTAGGACTCGGTCAAGCCACCTTTTTCATACGGTTACTAAAACCTTGCAAAAAACTTTAAAATTCTGCACACATGAGGGAGATCGCCCTAAAAGTCCAGGTCTTCCCCCCCCCTCCTTATAGACCAAAACTACTACCCGTGCCCTGCGAGTCCCCCAACAATCCCCTTTTCATTCATACAGTTTAAACAACCGGACCAGACATTCCTTAGAGTATTAGTACCAAGGTTGGCGGGACCGGACTGTGACCGGGCGCATAATTTCTGTCTGATTCAGCTGGTCTAGAGGATCTTTATAAGCAACGACACGATGAAACGTTCTCTGCCAAGCATTATCAGTGGACTGTTATGGCATCCCAAAATGAAGAGGCTGTATGGTGTGGCACTTGAAAGGGAATGTCACGGGTCTTCGTGAAGTCATGAGGGTGAACTTTACCGCTACATCGTAGACGAATTTCTAGAATGACGGATGAGTAATCAATTCGGCAGTGGAAAGTATGCTTGCATGATGTGTCTAAGTATTTAATTGGGTAAAGGGTAAGGAAATGTACCTTTTGAGGCAACAGCATACAGCCTACATGACGAGTTCAGTGGTTATGGAAACTGTACACTCGACGAGCCATGGGAATGTGGAGGGACGGGCCTTATGAGGGGATGCGGAAGGATCATTCAACTGAAAAATGACCCTGAGGAGGCGATACCATATATGTTACTTTGCATAATCATAGATCACTGGTTTTTGTACACTAATGCGGGGCAGAGGAAGTCGTTTGCCGTTTATGTGACTCTTATGAGCTCATGGTGGAACAAATTGCCCCAGGAGTCAGGGCCCTAGGCGTCAGGAGACAGCTTCTGTGGGATTTACGCATTAGAAGCTGCGGCGTTTTGACGGCATCGTGAAGTGGAAAAAGCCACGGGGGGGGGTACAGGTCTTATGGAAGGTGAGGAGGTCGACAGGGCAGAGGTGGTTTTGGAGACGTGTGCTTACACTACCGTGGAAACGGGGGGGGGGGAGGGATTATCGCTGTCAGAAGACCGTTAGGTTACTGCAGAGTCAGCTCAGGAACGGGATTTTGGAGCTGTGCTGAGGATTTTTTGGAAGGTGGGAGCATGGTGTGAAAGTGATGTGAGGTCAGGTAGATGACAAGGTGATGGAGGAACAGAAGCTGGGTAAGGAAGACTTGAGGAGGTTCGAAAGGAGGAGCAATGTGGTGGTGGAGGTACATCAAGAAGATGTGGGTGCAGAGAATGTGTTGTAGAGGGTAGCTCCCGCAAGAGATCGGCGGGGGCTTCAGACAGGGCGAAGTCTCACACCCGGCAGAGCCTGGAAGAAGATGTGGGCAGCTGTGGAGCGAAGGCATGTCGGGAGGAGGGGGGGGCATTGGAAAGCTAGGCGGAAGGGACAGGGAGGGGTTGGAGGGCAGGAACGAGGGATTGATATGAGAAAGACCGAAAACCTAGAAAGGAGGACCAGTAAGCCTCAGCGGCATAGGGGTAAGCCGCATTCAGTTAAAAATTTCAGGTGTGTAACTTTCAATGTAAACGGTATTATAAACCGGAGGTCAAGAGCGGTTTTATTGTTAGAGTGGGTTGTTGAGGAGATTTAGTAATTGATGGCTGTTTTTTGCAGGAAACATTACCAAGGTGTGGATGTGGCGCTGTTGTTGGAAAGGTTATTGGTTGCTTTACATGTGATGCTTTGAGGATGATGGGAGTGTGGCTGTGGCGGTTAAGGATGGACCAGTCCTTTGCGTTTATCCTGGGGGTTTTTGGGAGGAGGGGGGGGTGGGAGGGTTGTCAGGGGTGATGGGGTTTTTGGGGGGACAGTGAGGGTTAGTTTTGTAGGTGGTTGTACATGCCAGGCAATAGGAACACTAAGTGGTGAAGGTGGATTTTTGTAAGCGAGGTTCTGGTATATCATTACGAGGTTTTACCTGCTTTTACGGTGATTGGTGGGGTTTGGAATTAATACTGTGTATAAGAATGGTGATTTTTGGGTGGGTGGTCGAGGGGGGCGGTTGTGTTTTGGGGGTTCTACGGGATGTTTTGCGAGATGTTGGAGTGGTAGAGTGGTGGGATGTATGGGGATATGGAGTGGAGCACACTTTTATTCGTAGGGGATATGAGGCCGGTTAGATAGGATTTATGTTAGGCAGGGCATAGGTGGGAGAGGGTGAGGACTATCGATGTGGGTTTTTATGCATCATCGTTGCTGTTTATAGCAGATTTGGGGTTGATTGCATAGTGAGAGTTTATGCAGGATACTGGGAAAATTTAAATGTGAGGGCTACTAGGGGCGAGGTTGACCCTACCAGGGTTTGAGATTGGTGGAATCCTTTTGGGAGTACTGATTATGGAAATGGATTTGCTGGATTGGTGGGAAATGATGGCTAAAGTTGAAATCGCGAAATTTTTTAAAGTTCGGGGTAAGGAGGATGGCGAGGTGGAGCTATGGCTGAACAAAATTATCTTGAGGTCAGTAAATGACTGTTATGCGAGGAACGGGTGGGGCGGGCAAGTGAGGACTGGACGTTTGCGAATATAGGTGGGGAATTAACTATGAAAAATTTGAGGCAATTGAGTTAGGTCAGGGTTGTAGGATGTTTTTAAGGGGGGATAGGCATCGGGTTTGTATTAAGGAGGTTTAAGGAACGGCAGGCGAAGACACCTTGGCGTTATATTGAGGCAGGTAAAGGGGGCGGGTGGTTTTTTTTGCAGGGGAGGGTCAAGGCCTATCCACACGGAAAATATTAGTTTGTATGAGATTTTTGGTTTAGGGAGAAGTGGAGGGAGGTTTGGCGGGGGATAGGGAGGTTGGTGAGTGAGGTTTGGGGATATGAAGGGTTTAATAGGGTATTAAGTGAGCAGGACATTAGTGACAGCATCGAGGGTAGTATTATGTTTGAGGAGTATTAGAGGAGGCAGTTTTTGGGATGTGCCAGGGTAAAAACCCAACGGCATAGACGGAATACCAAACGATTTTTATTAGGTATCATTGGGGAGTGTACGGCATTTGTCTGGTGGGGGTTTTGAGTTGTATGTTAAGTAGTGGTGGAGGATGGGGAAATTCACAAAGAACGGGTGTCACGGTTTTAGTGCCAAAAAAGAAGGAATGCCGGAAGTTTTTGAAATGATTTACCGTTGCGATTACGTTAATGTGCTCGGATTACAAGATTTTTGCTAAGGGTTTTGGGCAACAGAATGAGGAAAGTGTTGGGTTTAGTGTTAGACATAGGGGGACAGTTCGGGGAATTCGGAAAGAAGGGATGAGGGAGGGAACATGGTTTGATTTGGATTTTCTAGAGAGATGTACGGGAGGGGGAATACTAGGTTAGTTGGGTGAATGCTTATGATTGCGTGGACAGAGTTTTCTTAAGGGGTTGGCTTAGAGAGGTTTGGGTTTCGGGAGGGGGTGTGAGGTGGGTGAACACTCTGTATGATGGGGCAGAGGTGAGGGTTAAGGTCAATGGGAGGTTGGGGTTGAAAGTGTTAACAATGGAGAGAGGTTTGAGGCAGGGGCTGTCCGATGTCACAGCTGCTCTTTGCGTTGTGTGCAGAATCCTTCTTTTTATGAGTTGTTGATGAGGGTGATGAACAATCAGGAGATGAAGGGGGGTGCAAAGGGGGCATCGTTGGGTATGTGGATGATCTACTGTTTTGCTAAGGGTAAGGAGGAGTTAAGGAGGGTTGGGTTGTAGGAGTGATTCGATGTTTGGTATGAATACGGAATGAGGAGTTTATACGGTGAATCAGGTGTGGCAGGTATAGGTTCTTGCACCACACCTTGTCTCCTGGATGGAAGGAGCGGAATTGTGCACTCTGTCATACCTCTGTTTCTTCTTGCTTTTGAGCTGTCTTTAGGTTAGCCTTTGGCTAACTGAACGTGCCACCTGCAACCTTGAAGCGGATTGTAGAGTGTGAGCTAACGTCTTCTCCCATCCATCCTTCTTTGGCACCCGAAGAGGACCTCGTACATGTTGCCCAAAGATCTGCTCACTAAGGACTATACCCTGTAGACTCTTGCACCGTTTCTCGTTTTCTTGAGAACAGCAACAAAGGTAGTGATTCATCCCAGTCTGTAGGAAGTGCCATGCAATAACTTCTCATTATTGTTTTTATTGTATGGTGAATCTTTCCAAGGCGCCTTGGGACGGAGGATGTAGGCAGTGGATAAGTTGTGGATTATCCCTAACATAGTTAAATACTTCCCTAATTGCTTTGCAGTGAAGTTAGTACCTTGATCACTTTGAATGGTTTTAGGAATGCCAAAACAAAGAAATGAATTTCTTGTTAAAAGCTTTGAGAATATCTTTATTATTAATACTACGCAGAATTGCTTCAGGATATCTGGTTACTTTATCATAATCGTTAAATAAATATTGATTTCCAGACTTTTGACCTAGGTTGTGGACCTACACATTCTATTAACTAAATCTGCAAAAGGTTCTCCATTCAGCTGGTTTAGTTGGAGTGGTGCAGGTTTAATGATGTCAGGTTTTCCAACCTGCTGACATTCGGCAAAACCTAATATGATAATTCACATCTTTCTTTTAATTTTTGCCAATAAAATTCTTTTGTGATTCTATACAAGGTTTTTGTAATTCCTAAGTGACGAACTAATGACGTATTATGAGCTATATTAAATATTTGAGGTCTATACTTCGTTGGAACACTAACCTGTCATACAATTGCCGGCCATCTATCTCCGTACCAGTCTCAGTGCAGATCAAATATCGTTTTTAACTTCATACTTGACCGGATGTGACCCAAAGGGGATTTACCCATGGCTGCCTCCAAAAGCGAATTGTAAAGAAGGGTCCTTTCGTTGTTCCTCCCGGAAGACAGTCCCTAGGGCATGGGAAACAGACATCTGGCAATCCTGCAACCTGGGAATAGGGAAGCGCTTGATCGGGTCTGTTCACTTTCTTACGAGGCTCTGGCCAGATTTTTCCGCGTAAAACAATGTTGGCTATTCGAGATCGGGAGTCGTCCAAGGATAGGATCCAAAATTCTCTCCAGGACAACCTTGGGATGTTGCCCGGAGTTATGGCCAACACGGAGAAGAATTAATCATTATAGGTTCAGGACACGAACTAACAGTAGTATAGTTTATTACCCAGTAATAACACTGCATTTTCATGGGGAATCTTTTGAGAACCTACATGTCAAGTACCCAGTGTAATATTTGCTACTGTACATAAATTTTATGCAAAGGAACAGAATATTTGCTCCTCCATATGCTTCCAATAAAACAGAGGAATTCAAAAAGAAGAAGTATTCTTGAAAGGGGTAATATTCCCTCTCTTACAAGTGAGCAATATGCTCCTGTATCTCTAAAGGTCTTTACCTTAGTTGTTTCTGAGTTTTCCAGAGGAAATAAGACTTTTGCAATATAAGGGCCTAACCTTTTTCTATTCTATAGGGGACATGTTACTAGGGGATATTAGAGTTTTCCCAATAGGTTGGGGTTTATGGGGGGAGTTGGAACTGATGTGACTTCTTTATTGCACCTGAAGCAGAGACAGGCTTGCCCTTTACTCCCTGTTGACGTTGCAATGGTGGCGTTTCTGGCTCGGTGTCTCTATGGATACTGTTGTCGAGATGCACTTGAGAGTTGCCTCTCGCAGGTGGACCTATGTTGAGAAGCGTGGGTCACAGGTGACTTGGTTGGCTTGACTAGGACGTTTTCCCTCCGGTGGCACTCATTCTCCAAGGTTGACGATCTCTGCTGTGCCAGGCAGTTTGAAAAGAGACTGGACCACCGCTCGACAAGGAGCGGTTAGTTTCGAAGGTATCAGCAACCTGGATGCCTCCAAGCAGTGGTTAAGTCACGATCCTGCAGAAGACTCGAACCTCTGGTCCAACAGACTCCACGCAGGTTATCAATCAGAATAAGCTGCACCGATCTCAAGGTAGTGGGGGACACCACTTGCTTTATACAGCTGGTTTTAAAGCTTTGGTTTGCTGTTCACAAAGTCGACTAGGATTGACCAAGCTGTTCGTCTGCCCAATGTGAACTCTTGCGGTATTTGGCTGGGATTTAGTATATGCTCCCAACTCTGTGGTCTTCACTACTTGATAATCAGAAAATTCAGCTAATTTAATACTGAACGTAAAAATTCCTGTGCCTTACCCGATAATGCTGTATGAACCAACGATGCCCAGTGCTGTTCGGCCTCTCCAAGGCTCGACCTGATTTTCGAGCTTCTCGAAAAATTGCTCTGGTTGGCCTCATTGAAGCGGGGAACAAACTGTACTGCTTTCTGGTAAACTAAAATTATTTACTGAATGCCAAAACTGCCTCCTTTCTATCCCCAACAAATTTCTTACCCTTGCGACATGCTTGTTCCCTAGTTTGCTTCAAGATTGATTTTGCCAGCTCAGTGCAAACGACGCTATTCACCTGAGGACAACCCAGCTGTCACAATATGACCATTTTGCTCCGTAGGTGTATTATCTTCCTCCTTCGAGAACATAGTAGTTTTGCCCCAGCTCCCGTTAGAGGGAGGAGTCTGATGTCCCTTCTCTTCTTCTATAAGTTTATCAGCAATCCCCCCGTGACGCCCCCAGTTGGCGCAGCTTGGAGAGGTTTGCGTTTGTATGTAATGCCAATGGACGAGCAATTTGCCAAAACAACGCTGTGGGAAATTTTAGGTAGGTTATGCTAAGTATTGTCGACACCAGACGTCTGACTCGTCTAGGTGGCATAAGTTATTCGCTATGCACGGTACGATTGCAGAATACCCCAACGTAACACGTTAATTTGCAGAACCACGCTTAGCTATGCAAATACGATTGCAGAATACGTATACAAGCCAAAGCTGACTGCAAAATTCTCCACACCGAAACAGGCTAGTAACAACATGAAACGCAAATTGTAAAGCATTGCCAGACAGCAAGCTGGCACAATGTTCCTGCTACGAGATTCACCATAAGCTCAACGTTTCTCTAAGTCCAGTAAACTCTCTGACAGGCTACCCATATTACAACCCAGGAATTCAAATGGCTTGTTACCCCGGGTGTAATGGGAGCAAATTAAACACAGTAGAAAATTTAGTACTTTATTTATCCTTCACCAATTTTATAAACTGCAATATGTACACTATGTACTCAGTGATAAGTATAGATGCACTACACGGTAAGCCAAAGCAGAAATAAAAGCCACAAGATAGCAGGATCGTGTGCTTCAACCAGCTCTAGAATGGGAATGACAAGGCAGACAGGTTGTGCGGTACCCTCATAACCTTGCGATTGCCAGCAAACCATCTTCTTTATGGCTAGTACCTGGTCACTAGTTGAACGACGGGGCCCATCATCAACTCTTAGCAGCTGTGTTCGCTGTGTTGGGGGAGATAGCCTGTAAATTTTTTTTATATTTTATTTATAACCAATACAGTATACATTAAATATAAAATAAAAAGGAACAGTATGGATCTCAATCCTGAAGGTTCAGCCATTGACAAGAAAACCAAACACATAATAAACTAACACAAATGGTCTTGATTGACCTATATACTTGCAATGATATATCTGTATAAACATACAAATACATAACTAACGGCAATAAACATAGCAAACTGCAAATAAACACCGTAAACAGGGTCATGAACTGTACAAAAATTCAATGACTCTAAAAACCTACTTCATATAAATTTTACATTTAACTGACATTGACGAAATGACTCATACAATTGAAAATAATATATACAAGAAATTGTACAAGTTACTTCCAGCCTTCTCAGTTAATCATTAAACAAACCTTAACATATAATCATACTAGAACATCTACATACTTATCCCTAACATTACAGCTTACATTACAATATAAAATAACATTACAAAAGTAAGAGCATAGATCTCAAAACGAACTCATTCAATTTCACTAAAACCCGTATACAACATCTCAGACCAAATGGAATGCGTCTAAAAAAAATTACTTCATATGGTAAAGAAAGAATCGTTGTATTAATGCTATAAAAGTGCATTGAAATGACAATTGAAACAAAGTAACGAAAAGGAACATACAACAAGCATGTGTTGAATACATATTAACCCTAACATCACATTACACCACATGTTACTATCTGTGTATAACACCTTTGGGACAAAAGGAAGAATCCAGGACATACTTAGATCATGCCTTGTGTCACCTCAAACCATCAAACACCACAAATACTGTGAGATGTACCCTCGCTCACACATTATTACACACAATCATGTAGTGTAAACACCACTACTTCATATTAAATTCGATACCTCTTTGAAAAACAATGTGGAATTACATAATCTTAACATATACCCAGACAAACTCACATCACAAAAGAAGCTTATTTATTTATTACCAAACATACCCACACACGCTAACATCTTTACCATTTCCAATACTCAAGAAACTAAAGCCGCAGCAACCTTACTTTACACTTAAATCTCTTTAAATCCTTCAAACTGGAATCTTACGATAACCTTCAGTAAATGCTGTCTACAATTCTTCCCCATAAAGTCCCTATTGCGGCACTTTGTTCTATCATCGTGGCCCCATACCACTCTTATCCTTTCCTCGACTCCCACCTCCCTCATTGCCCAAGATATATAAATAAAATCTGTGACCACATACGCAACCGCTTTCACCTCCTGCTGACTCCCCCCACCTAATATCTAAATTAACACCGCAACACCTGTAATCCTTCCCCACCACTAACCTAACTACTCTACTTATCCAGACCCTCACATCTTCTAAACAAGTACAAAAGTACACAGCGTGAAATATGGTTCCGGACATCCACACGCTTTGCACTCCACACCTTCCCTTAATCTCCTATGTAAAAACACGACCCCCAGTCGGCAAGATCCCATGTAAAAACCTAAACATAACACTCCTGACACTTGATTTTTCTCGTAGTTGTTGTAGACATTTACATACAGAACCCCATGCATAATAGGGTATGCCCCCTCAAACTGCCGCCACCACAGACCCACCCCCACCTCTCAAGAACCTTCATTTAAGCTGTTTCGCGATCCTTACTTCAGTAAATCGCAACATAGCCTCCCCAAACATTAAGTCCCTACCCCTCACACCGTTGCATATCCATGCGCAGGTCTTTCAAGGCCTCCCCCCCTCAACCCCTCCCTCACAATAACCCCCTTTTCAGAAACTCACTCACACATTACGCTTCTCAAGAGGTTATGCCCAGCCCCCCCTGGCTAACGGGAAGCGACACCCCCCTTACTTAGCCAGTCAAACCCGATCCCCATATAAATCTGAAATTACGCAGTTGCAACGTTGCACCCTAACAAGTCGTACGGGAATTTATTGCCAACCACGTGCCATATAACTTGGCTGACAACAGGAATTCGTGACTATAACCCTTTGATGCAACGGATAATTGCTTTGCCTCAAGCCTCCCAATCTTTCAAAAACTCCATCCACGGTGCGCCTCGAATTTGCCTCTTGGCATCCCTATAATTCGCATTTTTACAATATCCCACATATCAACAGCTGTCTACACACGCCACCCACCTCAACAGTATCACCATTATGTAACCTATCCCCCTAGATCAAATACTTGGACTTACTACTTTAATTTTCAATCCCTGTAGCCTCACCAAAAACGTCTATCACCCTTTCTACCTTATCGTAAATCCTCACATCCCTCACCAAGACGTCGTATCATCCACGTTACCCACTATACCCGCTTCTCCTTCACGTGCAACACAACCCTCGCTTCGCTATACTCCACCTAACTGCCTATAAAAGGGTTTCCTGTTCAAGACTTTGCACACAAAAATTTGCGACAGAGGGAACCCTGTCGCAAACCCCTTCCATTGAATGCTATCACCTAGTGTCCATTAAACTGTATTCTCATAACTGCACCCAGATACAATGTTTTTGCCCCAGAAACAATTTCCACTCCCGAAAACCAACCAACGCATAAATACTCCATAATGCATTCCCTTGCTACGCTATCATAAGCAGCTCTCCAATCCAGAGCACAACACACACCCTCCCCCCTCCCCCCTATGGGCTCTTTATAAAACTCCTAATAGCTCCATGCCCTTATACATTGATCTACCTGTATGCCATATTGTCCTCTATCAAATTACTTTACCTAAAAAACCTGTTTGATTCTGTTCCTAATACCCTTGCAAATAACTTATAATCACCGAACATAGCGATATTGCACGGTAATCATTTACCGTGGTCTGTCCACCTTTGGACTTATACAACATCTGCAGTTCTTTGCTGCTCACCCTTTCCCAATCTTCCTTTCATTTCATTGAACAATCTACAGATAAAATCTCCTCAATACTTCCAATTCTTACATAAAAATTCATTAGGCAACCGTCTACACCGGTGCCTTAAAAAATCCTAAACTTGCACCTACTATAGCTCTCGCAAATTTCCCACTTCTGTAATCTGTACTTCCATAAGTCTCCCTATCTTACCATCAAGCTCGCATTGCACATAACCACCCATTTTCCTTAAAGAGCCATTCATCATTCGTATACCCACATGTTTGTGCATATGACCTAAACCATGCATCAATATATCCATCATACCTTCAGTCGACATCAATACCTGCCCTTCCCTTTACCCTCCCATCCCACTGAACTGTAATCCCTCATCTCGTGGTGCCTCTCTTCTGCTGTCCCTTAACGCACCACGCCGAAGGCGATCCCCGTAGAGAACCTCCTCCAACCCTCCAGCCACACAGTGCACATCAAATCGATATTATGCAAACCCTTAATACGGTTGCTTTAAATCTCTATTTCCTTTCCACGGGTTCTCGCACCATCACCCACTTAACAATTGCGTTAACTGTCCTTCTAATTACCCCTGAAGCCCATATAAAAGTTGATTACTTTCCCTCCCAAGCCGTACCTAGTAATCCCGAATACGTTTCTTGCCACCACATCCCAACACCGAACCAAGTCTCCTATTCCCCAGGAGCCCCTGCTAACAACCCTGCCAAAAAACCACTCAAAGATTCCTATTATCCTCCCCTTTTAACAATTTTAACATTCAATGTCCACATAACTACAACCCTCTTAGGTAAACCTCCCACCCTGCGTCCACAAGAACTCTCTTTTTAATGATCAGAAAACACCAATCTAAATACGCATCACTATTAACTACGATGGTGCGTGACACGTACACTCTTTCAAGTCGCGCCGCATATCCACGACGTACAAAGTATGATCAAACCTCTCCCCCCCCCCACACGTCCTTTAATCCCACCCTGACATTAAATCTCCCAACTCCCAGAAAAGTACCCACTTCCCGAGGTTCTACATCCTTACGGCACGGATCACGCACAATTCAATCCCCCGCCTACAATAGAATAATTCAGGGAGTGACTCAAATATAAAATTAACACCTCTTTCACAAAGTTTGCATTTACCCACGCCCCCATTCTAGAGGCCCCCCTACCCCAACAACAAAGCCAACCTTTCACCCGTCCCATAGCCCTTCAACTTATTTTCCTCCCCTCCCCCCTTCACTACTGTCTCACACAAACGGGCTTGTTCTCCTGATCATGATGGCAACGCCACCTTTCAATCCGATTGCATTATCATGTACACATTATATCCTTCTATGTCCGGCAATTCACTACCACATTTTGATTTGTGTTCCTGTCCCATGAACACAACGTCCACATTATTACGCACCATAAATCACGTAACATGCACAATTTCGTACTAGTTCGTAAACCATTAATGTTTATTGTGAGGCACTTAAATCGACAATGATGGTTTTCCTTGATGTCACTGAATGTTTTTCACTAGATTTTTTTTTCAATTGTCCCTTCCCCTCCTTTTGAAGCATCCTAATCATACCCTGTGCTTTGGGAACACAGGACCCTTTCGGTGCCACATCCGCATCGATTTCTTCCCTGATCTTTTGGGCTGCGTTAACACATCATCTGGAACTCTGGAAAGTTGTAACAGAGCGCTTTCGTGGTTACACTTTCTACCTGCATTTCGTTCGTCCACAGTGCAATCCTGCGTGATTTTCCACCTCCACAGTTTGTTTCAGCAAGGCGTCAGTGGCGTCCACTACCAGCTGCACGTCGTGATCCACGTCACCGTCGAAGCCTGTCCCAAGTCTAGGGATGGTGCCCGTGCAGGACTCATGCTGTCTCCGTTAATAATTCGTCTAAAAGAGACAATGGTGTCTCAAACATCATTGGCCTGCTCTTCTCGCGAAGCCGTTTCACCTATGGAGGCTGCATCCAAAGGAGGCGACACTTCGGGAGTTGTAGCAACACCGTGTAGAGGACTCTCAACCTTCTTCGCTCCAAGACATTCTTGTGGGTTGCACAGGGTTCAGGCCATTTTTGCCTTTACCTTCCTCCCTAAATCCTTGCTCTGTTGTACAACCCTGGCACCTCTCTCCTTTCACCTTGCACGCCCAAATGTAGCGTATGCTACACAACCTACAAGTGCGGCGTTTGCCTGCATAAGTCCACAAAACTTGATTCCTGAGTCTTGCAGGATCACATATGAAGGGATTGGGATGTCTTATAATGTTCTTTTTTTACGAAAAAATTCCCTCAGGTTAGTCCTTCATATTGGGCATCAGGGCACCTCCCTGCTGTAGCCATGGGTAGTGCCGTAATTATCAGGGCAGCAACGTATATCAGTTCGCATCAGCCTCTAAACGGGTCATTTCTCACTTTTTACCCTTGTATATTGGCGGAAGGGTTACATCGTGTGCTTCACAGACACGTCTGGTAACCACCAGATTGCCTCTTGATACTTGTCGACGTCATTCTCGTAAACTTGAGTGAGCTAAACTTTACAAGATCTGTCACACCATCATCGCTGTACACCGAACAAATCCTCGTTGGCAGATACCTAGGTGTCTCGGATTATTCGCATGGCAATAATTTCCGCATTGATATTTCCAAGACTGCCCAACGAGTTAATTTCCAACACACAGAAGTGTTGACGCGGCGTCTGACTGCCTGCGCATGTGGAAAATGAAACTGCCACCGACCAGAAATATAGAGTGGCAGCAGTGTAGAAAACGTCTCTCTATCAATGGCTGAGAGACGAATGTCACTGTAAATGAGGGTGTGTACGTGCGCGATAAAGGTTAGTACTTCTTGCATGCCCAGTTCACTATTTTGCATATACTCCAAAGCTCATTTATTGATTCCCTTATTGTCACCACAACTTATATTAGTCCCTTTTATATTATAATTTTATATTATTATTCTAAACTTTAAAGAATTTTTTTTTATATTTTATTTAAATCGTTGGTACACATAAAGAATCAAACTTTATATAAAGACACAAATCCCTTAACAAACAGGTATCCAAAATATTATTCATAATCACAGTACACCATATAATTCATAAATCACAGTACCATATTAATTTCCATGCAAACTGCATCCTTTATACCTGAAACTTAACATTCCCATTATGTGGTAACTCTGACAACTGATAATACACGAGGGTCAGTGAACCTTCAACCCAACCATCCTACTTTACATGTGTCTGTTATATACAGTGATCCACTAAACACACTTGTCCATCCCCAAAAGCCTTGTCACTCGATGCTTCCTAACCATATTATTGTCACTTACGGACGCTTACATTACATAATAATAACGGTAGTATACCAGAAACTATCAGTACTAACTTAGATAGTATTAATGAAGTGTTAATAACACTTAAGAACTTGGACCATATATGTTATTTAAAACCCATACATAAAGAAATAGGATAAAAACAAACAGATACATTTCAAGAAAACATTACCTTCACCTTTTTTTTTAACAGTATTTCTATTGCATTCTATTATACTTTTGAATTTATATGCAATACCTACCCCTCCCTTTGCTGGACTATGAGTGCCACCTTCTGGCGCAGCAAAGGATACAAAAGAAGAAAAGAAACTAAATAATTACATGATCACACTAACATATTTACAGAATATCAAAAAGGACGTTACTAAGTAAATTTGAACCTAATTTATAAAATTACATTTCAACGCAACATTACAAATTTAGTATCAAAAGGAGAAACTCTTCACCGTCTGAGCTTATTAGACATTTTCACCATTCTGACACATCAATATTGATTATTAATAATAAACTTTCACATTACATGGGACTATAAAATTAACCTATACAAGTCCGGAGACAATAAAAAATTTACATCTACCTCTACAAATAATTCTATCCTCCGAACAACTCCAGATACTTTTGCTATTTTTTGCTCATAATACATTATTCCCATTTTTTTATGTATTATGTTCAACAAGATATATATAGTTATTAACAATGTTTCCAGTGCAATTTCAGGACCTTACTCTGTCACGCACTAAGTTACACAATATAAAACTTATGGCTCCTAATAAAACATGTAACCCGGGCAGTACTACCTCATTCCATTAACAAAACCAACCTGGCAAATGGACACTTCAGAAAGCCACCCCTGCATCCCCTGAACCCATGCTATCTGTATTAAAAAAAAAAAACCACAAACTCACGTTCCCCTTCCTGCTCTAAGTCGTACCTGACGTCGAAAGTCATAAAACCCCTGTCTTTAAACAAATGTCACCCAGTTCACCCCCTACGCCCCCTTTATTCCTAACGACTTTACACCCATATGTCCAACTACCACACACTTTTATTCACCTTCCTCCTCCACTAGTCTCAAAAAAAAAAACAAGAATGCCAGTTAGGTGAGGAACCAGCCCATCAGCTCTAAACTACACCCCCACCCCCCTAACATTACACTACGACAGATTACGATAAACCAAGGAAAATATTTACCACAACCTCCAAATAGTAGCCTATTTATGCCCTATGTACGATACACACTCGCCGCAAGCGCCCGCACCTACATTCACCCCACCTCCCGCTTGCACCAAGGACACACACAAAAAATCTGCGCACAAAATACATCACTGCCCTCCGAATGTCCTTGAAAACCCTCCCACATTCAAAATGCAAAGCCCTCAAAGTCGATTTGTTTCTCCCCCGCTCGCCACTATACCAGAAACTCTCGCTATGCCTTGCCCTTACTAAACCCAGTTTTCACTAAAAAATATATGGCCATGAAAAGCCGTACTCCTCTTCCTCACAATGCAAACCAGTGCCGCACCTACATCCATTCTATATAGCCTGAACCCTTGTAGCTAAAATTCCCATAAAGAATCTATAAACATTCACGAAACCTTGGCTTTAATCTGATCTTCGAAAAGTCTTCCCAAATGCCCTCCCAATTCTTACCATTGGGTATGTAGCTACTCCCTGTATCACTGTACCCTGCAACCTGTCCTCCAAGCTACTTACCTTACTTTTCTTGCTTCCATTACTGCAACAAATTTCGCACCATATCTTCACACTCCTGTAGTGCCTTCCCTTCCACCATTTTTGCCACATCCTTCATGGACCTCTCCACCCATTCTACCCTCTCCCCTCCACCCTCAAAGTATCGCTGCATCACAATCTACACTGCCTTCACTCAGTGTTGTCAATGGTATAAGACCCAGCCCACCCTGCGCACGCCATCATCACCACTCCTTCCGTAGCCATGGCTTCCCATATCCCCCACACATACCTCAACCACCCTCTCCAGTTCCTGATTATCACACGACCTCAGGGGATATATTTCTGCCACCGCCCCCACATTTACTGTTACACAAGAGTATTACTACCACACCTCTGCTGACAATGTTACATCCCCAAGCCCTCCACCCGCGCATCCTACCCATCGCTCTACCACTACTACTTGTGGGAATTTATTCTCGTGCCTCCCCAGCGTTGCCACATACACAACCACATATCTTAATTCTATCCACTACGTTTCCACCCCATACTGTTCCCCAACCCTCCCCCCACCCACGTGCTACTTCTAATAACTTTGACTTTGCTTACCATTAACCCTCATCCCTGTGCCCCACCAATAATCTCTATTATACGTCCCACATTCCCCAATCCTATTTCCCTCTACAAACCTGTGGTGTATCCACATACCCCAGAATTAAACACATCTCCAGGACCCACATCTCCCTGTTCCCACACTCCTTCCTCTATAAGCCATAAAAAGGTCTGCCATGCATGCAAAGAGAGATTGAGACAAGGGGGCAACCCTGTCGCAAACCCATCCACATCTGCACCGGCACCCTTATTTCCATTAACCTGTACCCTGACCGTTGCGGCGTATACAAAAGTAGTCGCCCAGCGACAATCTCATCACACAACCCTGTTTTTTTAAAATACTCCACAACATATGTCTATATACATGTCATAAGCCTGCTCACAATCTATCCCAAAGATTCCCCCCCACATTGTCTACCCTCCACAAAATCCTTAATTCTTCCATGACCCTCCAAGCATACTTCGACTGGATTCTCCACTCTGGTCTCTATGTAGGACTCGGTCAAGCCACCTTTTTCATACGGTTACTAAAACCTTGCAAAAAACTTTAAAATTCTGCACACATGAGGGAGATCGCCCTAAAAGTCCAGGTCTTCCCCCCCCCTCCTTATAGACCAAAACTACTACCCGTGCCCTGCGAGTCCCCCAACAATCCCCTTTTCATTCATACAGTTTAAACAACCGGACCAGACATTCCTTAGAGTATTAGTACCAAGGTTGGCGGGACCGGACTGTGACCGGGCGCATAATTTCTGTCTGATTCAGCTGGTCTAGAGGATCTTTATAAGCAACGACACGATGAAACGTTCTCTGCCAAGCATTATCAGTGGACTGTTATGGCATCCCAAAATGAAGAGGCTGTATGGTGTGGCACTTGAAAGGGAATGTCACGGGTCTTCGTGAAGTCATGAGGGTGAACTTTACCGCTACATCGTAGACGAATTTCTAGAATGACGGATGAGTAATCAATTCGGCAGTGGAAAGTATGCTTGCATGATGTGTCTAAGTATTTAATTGGGTAAAGGGTAAGGAAATGTACCTTTTGAGGCAACAGCATACAGCCTACATGACGAGTTCAGTGGTTATGGAAACTGTACACTCGACGAGCCATGGGAATGTGGAGGGACGGGCCTTATGAGGGGATGCGGAAGGATCATTCAACTGAAAAATGACCCTGAGGAGGCGATACCATATATGTTACTTTGCATAATCATAGATCACTGGTTTTTGTACACTAATGCGGGGCAGAGGAAGTCGTTTGCCGTTTATGTGACTCTTATGAGCTCATGGTGGAACAAATTGCCCCAGGAGTCAGGGCCCTAGGCGTCAGGAGACAGCTTCTGTGGGATTTACGCATTAGAAGCTGCGGCGTTTTGACGGCATCGTGAAGTGGAAAAAGCCACGGGGGGGGGTACAGGTCTTATGGAAGGTGAGGAGGTCGACAGGGCAGAGGTGGTTTTGGAGACGTGTGCTTACACTACCGTGGAAACGGGGGGGGGGGAGGGATTATCGCTGTCAGAAGACCGTTAGGTTACTGCAGAGTCAGCTCAGGAACGGGATTTTGGAGCTGTGCTGAGGATTTTTTGGAAGGTGGGAGCATGGTGTGAAAGTGATGTGAGGTCAGGTAGATGACAAGGTGATGGAGGAACAGAAGCTGGGTAAGGAAGACTTGAGGAGGTTCGAAAGGAGGAGCAATGTGGTGGTGGAGGTACATCAAGAAGATGTGGGTGCAGAGAATGTGTTGTAGAGGGTAGCTCCCGCAAGAGATCGGCGGGGGCTTCAGACAGGGCGAAGTCTCACACCCGGCAGAGCCTGGAAGAAGATGTGGGCAGCTGTGGAGCGAAGGCATGTCGGGAGGAGGGGGGGGCATTGGAAAGCTAGGCGGAAGGGACAGGGAGGGGTTGGAGGGCAGGAACGAGGGATTGATATGAGAAAGACCGAAAACCTAGAAAGGAGGACCAGTAAGCCTCAGCGGCATAGGGGTAAGCCGCATTCAGTTAAAAATTTCAGGTGTGTAACTTTCAATGTAAACGGTATTATAAACCGGAGGTCAAGAGCGGTTTTATTGTTAGAGTGGGTTGTTGAGGAGATTTAGTAATTGATGGCTGTTTTTTGCAGGAAACATTACCAAGGTGTGGATGTGGCGCTGTTGTTGGAAAGGTTATTGGTTGCTTTACATGTGATGCTTTGAGGATGATGGGAGTGTGGCTGTGGCGGTTAAGGATGGACCAGTCCTTTGCGTTTATCCTGGGGGTTTTTGGGAGGAGGGGGGGGTGGGAGGGTTGTCAGGGGTGATGGGGTTTTTGGGGGGACAGTGAGGGTTAGTTTTGTAGGTGGTTGTACATGCCAGGCAATAGGAACACTAAGTGGTGAAGGTGGATTTTTGTAAGCGAGGTTCTGGTATATCATTACGAGGTTTTACCTGCTTTTACGGTGATTGGTGGGGTTTGGAATTAATACTGTGTATAAGAATGGTGATTTTTGGGTGGGTGGTCGAGGGGGGCGGTTGTGTTTTGGGGGTTCTACGGGATGTTTTGCGAGATGTTGGAGTGGTAGAGTGGTGGGATGTATGGGGATATGGAGTGGAGCACACTTTTATTCGTAGGGGATATGAGGCCGGTTAGATAGGATTTATGTTAGGCAGGGCATAGGTGGGAGAGGGTGAGGACTATCGATGTGGGTTTTTATGCATCATCGTTGCTGTTTATAGCAGATTTGGGGTTGATTGCATAGTGAGAGTTTATGCAGGATACTGGGAAAATTTAAATGTGAGGGCTACTAGGGGCGAGGTTGACCCTACCAGGGTTTGAGATTGGTGGAATCCTTTTGGGAGTACTGATTATGGAAATGGATTTGCTGGATTGGTGGGAAATGATGGCTAAAGTTGAAATCGCGAAATTTTTTAAAGTTCGGGGTAAGGAGGATGGCGAGGTGGAGCTATGGCTGAACAAAATTATCTTGAGGTCAGTAAATGACTGTTATGCGAGGAACGGGTGGGGCGGGCAAGTGAGGACTGGACGTTTGCGAATATAGGTGGGGAATTAACTATGAAAAATTTGAGGCAATTGAGTTAGGTCAGGGTTGTAGGATGTTTTTAAGGGGGGATAGGCATCGGGTTTGTATTAAGGAGGTTTAAGGAACGGCAGGCGAAGACACCTTGGCGTTATATTGAGGCAGGTAAAGGGGGCGGGTGGTTTTTTTTGCAGGGGAGGGTCAAGGCCTATCCACACGGAAAATATTAGTTTGTATGAGATTTTTGGTTTAGGGAGAAGTGGAGGGAGGTTTGGCGGGGGATAGGGAGGTTGGTGAGTGAGGTTTGGGGATATGAAGGGTTTAATAGGGTATTAAGTGAGCAGGACATTAGTGACAGCATCGAGGGTAGTATTATGTTTGAGGAGTATTAGAGGAGGCAGTTTTTGGGATGTGCCAGGGTAAAAACCCAACGGCATAGACGGAATACCAAACGATTTTTATTAGGTATCATTGGGGAGTGTACGGCATTTGTCTGGTGGGGGTTTTGAGTTGTATGTTAAGTAGTGGTGGAGGATGGGGAAATTCACAAAGAACGGGTGTCACGGTTTTAGTGCCCAAAAAGAAGGAATGCCGAAGTTTTGAATGATTACCTTTGCGATTACGTTAATGTGCTGGGATTACAAGATTTTTGCTAAGGTTTTGGGCAACAGAATGGGGAAAGTGTTGGGTTTAGTTTTACATAGGGGACAGTTGGGAATTCCGGAAGAAGGATGAGGGATGGGACATGGTTTGATTAGGATTTTCTAGAGAGATGTACGGAGGGGGAATACTAGGTTTAGATGGTTTGAATGCTTATGATTGCGTGGACAAGTTTTCTTAGGGTTTGCTTAGAGAGGTTGGGGTTTCGGGGGGGTAGTGAGGTGGGTGAACACTCTGTATGATGGGGCAGAGGTGAGGGTACAGGTCAAGGGGAGGTTGGGTGAAAGTGTACCAAGGGAGAGGGGTTTTTGAGGCAGGCTCCGATGTCACAGCTCTCTTTGCGTGTGTGCGAATCCTTTTTATGAGTCTGTTGAAGGGTGATGAACAATCAGGAGATCGAAGGGGGGTGCAAAGGGGCATCGTTGGGTATGTGGATGATACTACTGTTTTGCAAAGGGGGTAAGGAGGAGTTAAGGGGGGTGGGTAGAGTGATTCAGATGTTTGGTATGAATACCGGAATGAGAGTTAATACGGTGAAATCAGGTTACTAGAGTCGGTAATTGGATAGGGGGGGGGCTTGGGGATGGGGTTAGGATGGACAGTGGTTGACAGAAATCAAGGTATGTGGGATATGGAAATTTGGCAGAAGAGCAGGCATGCAGAAGGGTAAATTCGGAGTCTGTCATGGTAAGGTTTTAAGTAGACTAGGAGGTTAAGTGCGAGGGACTTAGCTTTTCATCAGAGGTAGTGGGGGTAAATTCACTTGTCTATAGCAAGGTATGGGGGTGGCAGAGGTTTTTCCCTTAGAGGTACGAGATATTGTGGAAATGCAAAGGAGGTGCTGAAGTTTTGTGTGGGGATTTGGAGGCATGGTAAGTAAGGAGGTAGTTATGACGGATGTTCGGAGAGGGGGTTTTGGTTTGTTGCCTTAGGACTGAGAGTAATGGCTGTAATATCAAGTGGAGGGATATGAGGGAAAGGGGGTGTGAGGGCGCTAAAGTAGGAAGAGTTTTTGGGAGGCACGTAAATGGTGGAGTGGGAAGGACTTGAGGGTTTGTGAAGATATGTTGAGATTTTTATTGCCCGTGCAACAGGTGATAAAACAAAGTGAACGGTTTTGGGGAGGGTAGTGAAAGGTCAAGGAATTATGCAAGGGGTACCGTGTATCCAACGTATGATTGGGGGGGTTATTTGGAAAGATTTTAGTAAGCTTCGGATACCAGCTAGAGTAAGAGAATTAGTATATAGGTTATCATGGGGATTCTGCTTCCAAGGAGGTGTTACGTAGTATGGGGTTTGTGGAAGATGCTTTTTGTCAGTTTTGTGGTGATGTGAAACGGCGTTTCATGTGGTCTTCTTTTGTACCTCCTTGGAGGGGGTGAGATCATGGATGGGTGGGGTTATCAGACTGTTGGGGGGGGGGTCGTTTGCCGCTTTTAAGGGCTTTACTACTAGATGTAAGGGGAGTGCCTAGGGATGTTGGAAGGGCTAAAAAGTATATCATAGTGGATTATCTGGACTTTTCATGGGAATGAGGGGATTAAGGGGTGATATGAGGATAAAAGCATTGGCGGCTAGATTCTATAGGACGAAGTGTAGGAATAGGCTGGTTTATGGGGCGTCCTGGGAAAAAAGTTTCCCGGAAGGTTATAGGAACCTTGCCTGTGGTTCCCTTAGGCGGGGTCCCTGAGGATGGACAAAGGAGTGTCTCCTTATGGGGGATGTAAAGGGGGGGGGTTGTTTTTGGTTTTCTCTGGAACTGATGTAGTGTGTAAGAGGAAGGTAGTGAGAATTAGGTATGGATGGTACGCCATGTTTCACGTGAATGTTTTGTCATAGTGAGATATAAGTGTGGTTTCCAGGGTTACATTTCTAAGCCTGATGGTTATGTTCACTGGGTTTAAAATTTCCTTGAAAGCCAGGATACCGAGCCCTTAGGATCTCGTTTTTAAGTAATTAGATTGGCACGTTTGGTATCACACAAAATTAAAAAAAAAAAAAAAAAAAAATTTACAGTTATTTTATCATATGAACATGTGGGTCCATAACTGATTTGCGAGTTGGTTATGGATATCGGGTGTTTTATCATGTTGTATGTACTGTTTTGGTTTGTACTGCCTTTTTTGCATTTTGGCTACAATTAACACACACACACAAAAAAAAAAAAAAAAGCTATGACCGTTTAAAATTAGATTGATGGTGGTTTTTGACTGATGTAAATTTTATACGTACATTGTAACATTGACACATGGGTTCTATACCAGTAAGGTTTGCATACTGGAATATAGACTGAGTTCAAAAGGTTTTAATGTACTCCTAATTAAAGTTTTCAATGGTTAGATGATAATGTAACATGTGTATGGTGTGAAGGGGAACAGTATCTCGACAGGGGGGGTAAGTCGAAGTAATTCCACATTCGACCTTATGGCCATACACATATGGGTGTATTAATAATGTATTGTACGTGGTAGTTAGGAACTTACAATTGATTCCTTGTCATAAATATGTACCTAACTCTTGGATTGTATACTAAAAACTTTTATATTACTCGTGGAGTAATTATGATTTTATGTACCTGTTCTATTGTTCTATTGTAACTTGAAGTTTTTAAATAAAATAATAAAAAAAAAAAAAAAAAAAAAAAAAAAAAAAAAAAAAAAAGTCTGTATGGAGGATTAAATATAATAAAAAATAAATAAACTTGATTATTATACGATGATGTATAATACAGTTGTATGTGAATCAAATGTATCCTGTTCCTTGTCAGGTTTTCCATATATTTGTTTGTTATCACTTATGTTATCACTTATGTTATCACTTATGTTATTTTTTGAATTTCCAGTAATGAAATGGATAACTAGCTTTGGACATTGCAGTGTTTTGTTAAGTTTTAATTTTGGGGTTTTTGAGTTGTATATAGGCGGTGAGTGGTTAAGTTAGTCCAGGGTTTTGGTCTAATACTCTTTTGATGTTGAAGTTTTGTTTGTGTTTATCCTTTATAAACCTGACTGTTAATCGTTGATGTATGTTCTCATTGTATGTATTTCATATGTATACTGTTCTTTTAAATAAAATATAAAAAAAAAAAAAAAAAAAAAAAAATCCCAATGTGTAATATAGAAATCATTAGAATTCCATCAATGCCCGGCGCTTTCCCCTACTCAAGCCCATTATCGCCTCCTCCACCTCCTCCTCACTGATCCTACCCTCTATTACCGCACTCTCCTCCTTCCCTAAAATACCTCGAATTCCTTCTCCCAGAATCTCTCCCTCCCTCTCTCCTCCCTCCCTCTGCTTAAAATTCTCCCTAAACCAATAATCAGCATAATTGCTCATTCCATCCGTGGTACTAAGTACCTGCCCCACCCTATATCCCCCCACCCCTTTACACACCTCTAAATCCCATAATCGTGTCATCTGTTGCTATTCCTAAATCTCCTCAAAACACATCCTGACGGTTTGTCACCCATGAACCTCCTCTAAACCTTCCCTCACACGTATCGCATCAAAACGAGAATTTTGTATATCCCTCAATCTTCCCCTTAAAACCTCTATTTCTCCATGTCAAGCCCCCCCTCCCCCTTCATAACAATTTATTAGCTGCCCCTCTAAATATTTCTGTAACCCATACCTCCACCTCGCCTCATCCCTTCCTCTATGCTGGTATACTCCCTAATCTGCAATTTTTGCGTGCTTCTCCCACCATTCCAAGACATCCTCCTCTTCGTTGCGAGCCTCCCCTAGTTGCTTCCACCATTCCCTAAAAAACAACCCTCCCCCCTCCCTGAAGTAGCCTCACATTCATTTTCCAATAACCCACTACCTACGAACCCTCCCTTCCCCTGCCATCTCTGCCAAAGGCACGATGGTCCGAAAACTAAATCTATCGTCGTTACACGTTCTACGTTATATCTCGGTTAATATATACGATCCAACCTGGCAGCATAACCCCTCCGCATAAACATGTGCTCTACTTTCCACCCTCGCCCCCGACTATGTCATAAACCCCGCATCCCTCAACAAATCCTCAATACTCCAAGTACACACCCTGCCCCACTCGGCTCCACATCCTTATTCTGATTACACAATTCCAATCCCCACCTATTATAAAACCATTGGTAAACCCCGCATGTAGAAAAGCAAAACCTCCCTTACAAAATGCACCTTCCGTATGTTACTATCTGCCGGCATTATATCCCCAGAAAACATATTCTAATCTCACCCCCATATCCCCTCCACCCTCACCACCCCCCCCTCCCCTCCCTCTTCCACTTGAGCACGTGGGGAAAGGGCTGGATTCCCTCAACTGCCACTGCCACCCCACCCCTTTTAAATTTCCCTGAACTACCAACATACATCCTAAAACCGTTCAGCCTCAACTCTCTGCCATACTTGAAATTGTGTTCTTAAATAAAACACGCATCAATGTTAAAACGCCGCAAAACATCCTCCAACCATACTCGTTTACCGTCAGCTCTAAGGCCATTCACGTTTATCGTTAGACACTTAAAGATTCAGAAAGGTGGCTTTCCTCTATGTCTCTGTGTCCTGTCTTTTTCCACTCTTTGCTGCTTCTGTCTTTTCCCGTGCACTCTTTCCCACCTGAAACCCCTCCCCCCCCCTGTGCACACCCGCCCCTTCTTAATCACTCCCTGCCCACGTCTTCTTCCCTGAAACGCGAGCTGTGTTATAACATCCTCATCTGACGAGCCTCCAGCCTCTTTCTAGATGTGCCCTCAATTTCCATATCAGTATTTCCATGCCCTTGTGCACCTCAGCTTCCACCTGTAGCAACTGCAACATGCCAGGCTCTGACCCCAGAGGCTCGGGAATCTGCTCAATAAAGTCCTTCTCAACCATCAAAATTTTCTCCTGTTTGTAGTTGGGTTCTCCTCCGCAGGCACGTCCAGGAAAGACTTAATCATCTCCTGTAGGGGCGTAGATAACTCCTGTGGATCCCCGGGTCTCTCCCACCCCCACAGGCTGCTGCTCAACCCCCGGGCCCGCTTGGGGGGGAGCATCCGAAGCCACTGGTAGTGTCACACAATTCTCTAACTCCCCCCCACTTCATCCCCCAATTACCTTTGCCTGCTGCACTCAAAGATTTTCGGCAGAGGTTCCGCCTGAGACTCTGTGTCTACTTCCCGTTCCCAAGGCCGCGGGGCGCTGCTGCTTTACCACATCCGGCCGCCATGTGGTCAAAAGCGCCGCACAGGCGACACGTCTTTCGTTGTCCCGCGTAGGTCACGTACAGCTGTGTCCTAAAAATCCTCCAGGACAACATACATGGAATGGTCTTCTTAAAGACATCTTGAGGGTTAAGATCCAGCCGGCAACCCTTCATAGATTCCCCTGTCCATCGAACCAAAGTTATACCATGCACCTCACCATATCTTTGAAATGTCTCTGGGATATCCAATCGTCTCCCTCGAAAGGAACGTTGCGGACCCTCACCCAGGGTAGTATTTTGAGGCATCTCGCAGGCGTACCTCCAGACCAGACGATACGGTGATGTTCTTCTCCTGGTACTGAGTCACCGTCCTTTCATATGCCTCCACTGTGCAGAACTTTATGAAGATTCGTGATGATCCATTAAGTGCTACTCCGTGCAATTCTCAACTTCATGCCAACGTGTCCCGAATAATCGTTTTGGGAATAAAACAGGGGCATTCGTAGGGTAAATTGCCCCTTTAACAAGGGCAACACACACGGTGTTGCTCCTCCTGCGGTAGCTGGCAGCCATCTTGGTGAAAACAGGAAGTTGCGCACCAGAGAAAGCAGGAGCTGTTTGCCAGTGCGTCCACTCAGCCCGAAAGCGAAGAGGACAATGGGTTTAAAGAATTTAACTTTAAAGTACTACCTACTATCATATTCCCAAGCTGCATTATTTGATCATCACTTTATTTGTTCACCACAAATTATTTTAGTCCTTTTATATTGTCTCCTTTATTTTAGCTTTAAAAAACTACCTTAGCTCATTATTTTTTAACATTTGTTAAATAATTCAGGTGCTATTTTTTTTTAGCTTTAGAATATTTACTTTTTTTTTACTTAATTTTTAACTATAGATTCACTACAAATCTTATGATTACAAGCATTGATCCTGATACCAAACCCCTTATTTAATGACTTTTAAAAGATTCAAACAGTTACTGTAATTACTACACAAACAGAACAATCAAAGGCACTTTTCAGAGCCAACAACAACATAACTACTTTAACCCACAATATCAGATCTTTAAGCAAACATTAAAGATGACCTCCTAGCATTACAAATTCCCTTGCATGCCAATATGCCATCATTACACTAACTGAAACCTGGCTAAAGCCTGATACTACAGATGTCTATGCCAATCCTGGTTTTCACAGCCATACACAACGTAGGCCAGACCAACAAGGGGGTGGCAAAGCTATATACTACTCGACCAACTAGAATGTATCACTAATACTTGCACAAGGGATGAACATGGGGAATTACTTTAAAAGCTAAATTCAAATCCAAATACCTACAAAAACCTCTCACAGTGATAAACATCTACAGAGTTCCACAGTCAAACATTAGCCAATTTAGTCAAAACCTAGGAAGTATGATAACTGATGCACGCATGAAACAAAGATCACTTACTACTCTCAGTGACTTCAATATAAATCTCCTGCAAGACCAGGACCCACACGTTACTGAATTCACAAACACAATGAGTAACTGCATGTTGCTACCAACAGTAACAAAACCTACAAGAGTTACAGAGACTAGTGTTTTCCCTACTTGACCACATCTGGACCAACACCATATCCCCTTTAAAATCAGCATAATTACAGATAATACCACAGACCACTACCCTACTTTCCTCATAACAACTCTTGGTAAAATACCCAAAGACACTACTAAGTCACCTTCAGACTTCACAATGAGGCAGCCATTAATAACTTCACAACAGCAGTAGCAAACATTGATTGGCACACTGAGCTAGAAATCTATACAGATATTGACGAATGTTTTAATAATTTTCTAAAAAGACCCCAATACCTTTATAACAAGCACTGCCCTAAAAAAACTAAACAGATGACAGCTAAGAGACTGAACAGTCCCTGGCTAACACCCAGCATTCTCAAATCCATAAATACAAAACACCGATATGAAAAGCAGTACAGAATGGGTCACATAACCAGAGACCAAACAAAACGTTACTCGTCAATCCTAACCAGCCTGATAAGAAGGGCAAAAAAATTGTATTATGAGAACAAATTATCCAACTTACGAGGTGATATAAAAAGACCTGGAAGACCCTATCAGAAATTCTGGGAACTAAAAAGATATCACGACATAGCGAAATAAAATTAGCAAATCAGATGAACCCCAACTCCCACCAACAGAAACAGCAAACAGACTCAATGATTTCTTCTCCACTATAGGTCAAAACCTTGCCAATAATATCCCAACTCAGATACCCCCCAAATGACTACCTCACTGGCAACTACCCGAAAAACACTGTTCCTAGCTCCGACTAACCCATACGAAAGTCTCCCTTATTATCAACGCACTGAAAAACAAGGCAGGAGATTTAAATACCTTACCACCCTTTATATACAAAAAAGCGTCACAAGTACTAATCACCCATCATTGCAACACCCAACAAATCCCTTGAATCCTCCACCTTCCCTACAGTTCTAAAATAGCAAGGGTCACCCCGATCCATAAAGGAGGAGACCAAACAGAGTTGAATAAATATAGGCCAAAATCCAAATTTACACCCTCTCTCAAAATCTTTGAAAAATTAATTCCCTAAACGAATCCACTCCTACTCATCTCGCATAACATTCTCAACCCCTGCCAAATTTGGATTCAGGCCTAATAAAAATACTAATGATGTATTATACCATGCTAGAACATATATACACTGCAATAGAGAAAAAAGAAGTCCCTCTGGGGTCTTCATTGACTTACGTAAAGCTTTTGATACAGTTGACCATGACTTGCTCCACGTAAAATTGTCACACTATGGTATTAGAGGGCACTCCCTCAACTACCTCAAGTCTTACCTCAGCAACAGAAGCCAATATGTGTACGCAATGGGGCAAGCTCTTTCCGCGCAACCAATTACAGTTGGTGTCCCACAGGGAAGTGTCCTTGGCCCTCTTCTCTTTTTCCTATACATAAATGACCTACCAAATGCTTTGCAATTACTCAAACCCACACTTTTGCAGATGGGCACCACATACGTCTTCTCTCACCCGAGCCCCCGTCACGCTAGCCAATACTGTAAACACCGAACTACAGAAAAAATCTACCCGGATGAGGACTAACAAACTTACACTAAACATTGACAAAACCTACTTCATTCAGTTTTTGGGAACAGAGTACAGATGTACCTCTTAACATAACAAAACAGATCACCTATCACAAAGCTAAACAGGAAAATTTTAGGAAACCCCTTGAAATGACTCAAAAATTTTATTTTCACAAATTTTT